>JAWPHD010022410.1:15000-25176 GCA_037043455.1 Cyrtodaria siliqua | reverse complement strand
AAGAACGGAATATATATATGTGTAAGAACGGAATATATACGTGTAAGAACGGAATATATATGTGTAAGAACAGAATATATATGTGTACGAACGGAATATATATGTGTAAGAACTGCACATATATGCGTAAAAAACTGAATATATATGCGTAAGAACTGAATATATATGCTTAAGAACTGAATATATATGCGTCAAACTGAATAATATATGCGAAAGAACGGAATATATATGCGTAAGAACGGAATATATGTGTAAGAACGGAATATATATGTGTAAGAACGGAATATATATGCGTAAGAACTGAATATATATGCGTAAGATCTGAATATATATGCGTAAGAACTGAATATATATGTGTAAGAAAGGAATATATATGTGTAAGAACGGAATATATATGTGTAAGAAGTGAATATATATGTGTAAGAACTGAATATATATGTGTAAGAACTGAATATTTATGCTTAAGAACTGAAAATATATGTGTAAGAACTGAATATATATGGGTAGGAACTGAATATATATGTGTAAGAACTGAATATATATCTGTAAGAACTGAATATATATGTGTAAGAACTGAATATATATGTGTAAGAACTGAATATATATGCGTAAAACTGAATATATATGCCTAAGTACTGAACATATATGTGTAAGAAATGAATATATATGCGTAATAACTGAATATATATGTGTAAGAACGGAATATATATGTGTAAGAAGTGAATATATATGTGTAAGAACGGAATATATATGTGTAAGAACTGCACATATATGCGTAAGAACTGAATATATATGCGTAAGAACTGAATATATATGCGTAAGAACTGAATATATATGCGTCAGACTGAATGTATATGCGAAAGAACGGAATATATATGCTTAAGAACGGAATATATATGCGTAAGAACTGAATATATATGCGTAAGAACTGAATATATATGCGTAAGAACTGAATATATATGTGTAATAACGGAATATATATGTGTAAGAACGGAATATATATGTGTAAGAAGTGAATACATATGTGTAAGAACTGAATATATATGTGTAAGAACTGAATATTTATGTGTAAGAACTGAATATATATGTGTAAGAACTGAATATATATGTGTAAGAACGGAATATATATGTGTAAGAAGTAAATATATGTGTGTAAGAACTGAATATATATGTGTTAGAACTGAATATATATGTGCACGAACTGAATATATATGTGTAAGAACAGAATATATATGTGGTAGAAACTGAATATATATGCGTAAAACTAAATATATATGCCTAAGTACTGAACATATATGTTTAAGAAATGAATATATATGCGTAAGAACGGAATATATATGTGTAAGAATTGAATATTCATGTGTAAGAACAAAATATATATGTGTAAGAACGGAATATATATGTGTTAGAACGGAATATATACGTGTAAGCACGTAATATATATGTGTAAAAACGGAATATATACGTGTAAGAACGGAATATATATGCGTAAGAACTGAATATATATGCGTAAGAACTGAATATATATGCGTAAGAACGGAATATATATGCGTAAAAACGGAATATAAATGAGTAAGAACTGAAAATATATATGCGTAAGAACGGAATATATATGTGTAAGAACGGAATATATATTTGTAAAAGCGGAATATATATGTTTAAGAACGGAATATATATGCGTAAGTACTGAATATATATGTGTAAGGACGAAATATATATGTGTAAGAACGGAATATATATGTGTAAGAAGTGTATATATATGTGTAAGAACTGAATATATATGTGTAAGAACTGAATATATATACGTTAAAACTGAATATGTATGCGTAAAACTGAATATATATGCGTAAGAACTGAACATATATGCATAAGAACGGAATATATGTGTAAGAATATATATGAGTAAGAACGGAATATATATGTGTAAGAACGGAATATATATGTGTAAGAAGTGAATATATATGTGTAAGAACTGAATATATATATGTAAGAACTGAATATATATGTGTAAAGAACTGAATATATATGCGTAAGAACTGAATATATATGCGAAAGAACTGAATATATATGTGTAAGAACTGAATATATATGCGTAAGAACTGAATATATATGCATGAGAAAGGAATATATATGCGTAAGAACTGAATATATATGCGTAAGAACGGAATATATATGTATAAGAACGGAATTTATATGTGTAAAAACTGAATATATATGTGTAAGAACGGAATATATGTGTAAGAAAATATATACGTAAGAACGGAATATATACGTGTAAGAACGGAATATGTATGTGTAAGAACAGAATATATATGTGTACGAACGGAATATATATTTGTGTATGAACGGAATATATATGTGTAAGAACTGCACATATATGCGTAAGAACTGAAATATATATGCGTAAGAACTGAATATATATGCATAAGAACAGACTATATATGCGTCAAACTGAATATATAAGCGAAAGAACGGATTATATATGCGTAAGAACGGAATATATATGTGTAAGAACTGAATATATATGTGTAAGAACGGAATATATATGTGTAAGAAGTGAATATATATGTGTAAGTACTGAATATATATGTGTTAGAACTGAATATATATGTGTAAGAACTGAATATATATTTGTAAGAACTGAATATATATGTGTAAGAACTGAATATATATGCGTAAGAACTGAATATATATGTGTAAGAAGTGAATATATGTGTGTAAGAACTGAATATATATGTGTAAGAACGGAATATATATGTGTAAGAACGCAATATATATATGTGTAAGAACGGAATATATATGTTGTTAAGAACGGAATATATATGTGTAAGAACTGAATATATTTGTGTAAGAACTGAATATATATGCGTAAGAACTGAATATATATGTGTACGAACGGAATATATATGTGTAAGAACTGAATATATATGTGTAAGAACTGCACATATATGCGTAAGAACTGAATATATATGCGTAAGAACTGAATATATATGCGTAAGAACTGAATATATATGCGTAAAACTGAATATATATGCGAAAGAACGGAATATATATGCGTAAGAAAGGAATATATGTGTAAGAACGGAATATGTATGTGTAAGAAGTGAATATATATGTGTAAGAACTGAATATATATGTGTAGAGAACTGAATATATATGCGTAAGAACGGAATATATATGTGTGAAAACGGAATTATATATGTGTAAGAAGTGAATATATTTGTAAGAAGTGAATATATATGTGTAAGAACTGAATATATATGCGTAAGAACTGAATATATATGTGTAAGAACTGAATATATATGTGTTAGAACGGAATATATATGTGTGAGAAGTGAATATATATGTGTTAGAACTGAATATATATGTGTTAGAACTGAATATATATGTGTTAGAACGGAATATATGTGTAAGAATATATATGCGTAAGAACGGAACATATATGTGTAAGAACGGAATATATATGTGTACAGAAGTGAATATATATGTGTAAGAACGGAATATATATGCGTAAGAACTGAATATATATGCGTAAGAACGGAATATATATGTGTAAGAACGGAATTTATATGCGTAAGTACTGAATATATATGCGTAAAACTGAATATATATGCGTAAGAACTGAACATATATGTGTAAGAAATGAATATATATGCGTAAGAACTGAATATATATGTGTAAGAACTGAATTTATATGCGTAAGAACTGAATATATATGCGTAAGAACTGAATATATATGTGTAAGAAGTGAATATATGTGTGTAAGAACTGAATATATATGTGTAGAAACGGAATATATATGTGTAAGAACGCAATATATATATGTGTAAGAACGGAATATATATGTGTAAGAACGGAATATATATGTGTAAGAACTGAATATATTTGTGTAAGAACTGAATATATATGCGTAAGAACCTGAATATATATGTGTACGAACGGAATATATATGTGTAATAACTGAATATATATGTGTAAGAACTGCACATATATGCGAAAGAACTGAATATATATGCGTAAGAACTGAATATATATGCGTAAGAACTGAATATATATTCGTAAAACTGAATATATATGCGAAAGAACGGAATATATATGCGTAAGAACGGAATATATGTGTTAAAACGGAATATGTATGTGTAAGAAGTGAATATATATGTGTAAGAACTGAATATATATTTGTAGAGAACTGAATATATATGCGTAAGAACTGAATATATATGTGTAAGAACGGAATATATATGTGTAAAAACGGAATATATATGTGTAAGAAGTGAAATATTATCGTGTAAGAAGTGAATATATATGTGTAAAAACTGAATATATATGTGTAAGAACTGAATATATATGTGTAAGAACTGAATATATTTGTGTAAGAACTGAATATATATGCGTAAGAACTGAATATATATGTGTTAGAACTGAATATATATGTGTTAGAACGGAATATATGTGTAAGGAATATATATGCGTAAGAACGGAACATATATGTGTAAGAACGGAATATATATGTGTAAGAAGTGAATATATATGTGTAAGAACGGAATACATATGCGTAAGAACTGAATATATATGCGTAAGAACGGAATATATATGCGTAAAAACGGAATATAAATGAGTAAGAACTGAAAATATATATGCGTAAGAACGGAATATATATGTGTAAGAACGGAATATATATTTGTAAAAACGGAATATATATGTTTAAGAACGGAATATATATGCGTAAGTACTGAATATATATGTGTAAGGACGAAATATATATGTGTAAGAACGGAATATATATGTGTAAGAAGTGTATATATATGTGTAAGAACTGAATATATATGTGTAAGAACTGAATATATATGTGTAAGAACTGAATATATATACGTAAAAACTGAATATGTATGCGTAAAACTGAATATATATGCGTAAGAACTGAACATATATGCGTAAGAACGGAATATATGTGTAAGAATATATATGAGTAAGAACGGAATATATATGTGTAAGAACGGAATATATATGTGTAAGAAGTGAATATATATGTGTAAGAACTGATTATATATATGTTAGAACTGAATATATATGTGTAAGAACTGAATATATATGCGTAAGAACTGAATATATATGCGAAAGAACTGATTATATATGTGTAAGAACTGAATATATATGCGTAAGAACTGAATATATATGCATGAGAAAGGAATATATATGCGTAAGAACTGAATATATATGCGTAAGAACGGAATATATATGTATAAGAACGGAATTTATATGTGTAAAAACTGAATATATATGTGTAACAACGGAATATATGTGTAAGAAAATATATACGTAAGAACGGAATATATATATGTGTAAGAACGGAATATATACGTGTAAGAACGGAATATATATGTGTAAGAACAGAATATATATGTGTACGAACGGAATATATATGTGTAAGAACTGCACATATATGCGTAAAAACTGAATATATATGCGTAAGAACTGAATATATATGCTTAAGAACTGAATATATATGCGTCAAACTGAATAATATATGCGAAAGAACGGAATATATATGCGTAAGAACGGAATATATGTGTAAGAACGGAATATATATGTGTAAGAACGGAATATATATGCGTAAGAACTGAATATATATGCGTAAGATCTGAATATATATGCGTAAGAACTGAATATATATATGTGTAAGAAAGGAATATATATGTGTAAGAACGGAATATATATGTGTAAGAAGTGAATATATATGTGTAAGAACTGAATATATATGTGTAAGAACTGAATATTTATGTGTAAGAACTGAAAATATATGTGTAAGAACTGAATATATATGGGTTAGGAACTGAATATATATGTGTAAGAACTGAATATATATCTGTAAGAACTGAATATATATGTGTAAGAACTGAATATATATGTGTAAGAACTGAATATATATGCGTAAAACTGAATATATATGCCTAAGTACTGAACATATATGTGTAAGAAATGAATATATATGCGTAATAACTGAATATATATGTGTAAGAACGGAATATATATGTGTAAGAAGTGAATATATATGTGAAAGAACGGAATATATATGTGTAAGAACTGCACATATATGCGTAAGAACTGAATATATATGCGTAAGAACTGAATATATATGCGTAAGAACTGAATATATATGCGTCAGACTGAATATATATGCGAAAGAACGGAATATATATGCTTAAGAACGGAATATATATGCGTAAGAACTGAATATATATGCGTAAGAACTGAATATATATGCGTAAGAACTGAATATATATGTGTAAGAACGGAATATATATGTGTAAGAACGGAATATATATGTGTAAGAAGTGAATACATATGTGTAAGAACTGAATATATATGTGTAAGAACTGAATATTTATGTGTAAGAACTGAATATATATGTGTAAGAACTGAATATATATGTGTAAGAACGGAATATATATGTGTAAGAAGTGAATATATGTGTGTAAGAACTGAATATATATGTGTTAGAACTGAATATATATGTGCAAGAACTGAATATATATGTGTAAGAACAGAATATATATGTGTTAGAACTGAATATATATGCGTAAAACTAAATATATATGCCTAAGTACTGAACATATATGTTTAAGAAATGAATATATATGCGTAAGAACGGAATATATATGTGTAAGAATTGAATATTCATGTGTAAGAACAAAATATATATGTGTAAGAACGGAAATATATATGTGTTAGAACGGAATATATACGTGTAAGCACGGAATATATATGTGTAAAAACGGAATATATACGTGTAAGAACGGAATATATATGCGTAAGAACTGAATATATATGCGTAAGAACTGAATATATATGCGTAAGCACGGAATATATATGCGTAAAAACGGAATATAAATGAGTAAGAACTGAAAATATATATGCGTAAGAACGGAATATATATGTGTAAGAACGGAATATATATTTGTAAAAACGGAATATATATGTTTAAGAACGGAATATATATGCGTAAGTACTGAATATATATGTGTAAGGACGAAATATATATGTGTAAGAACGGAATATATATGTGTAAGAAGTGTATAGATATGTGTAAGAACTGAATATATATGTGTAAGAACTGAATATATATGTGTAAGAACTGAATATATATACGTAAAAACTGAACATGTATGCGTAAAACTGAATATATATGCGTAAGAACTGAACATATATGCGTAAGAACGGAATATATGTGTAAGAATATATATGAGTAAGAACGGAATATATATGTGTAAGAACGGAATATATATGTGTAAGAAGTGAATATATATGTGTAAGAACTGAATATATATATGTAAGAAACTGAATATATATGTGTAAGAACTGAATATATATGCGTAAGAACTGAATATATATGCGAAAGAACTGAATATATATGTGTAAGAACTGAATATATATGCGTAAGAACTGAATATATATGCATGAGAAAGGAATATATATGCGTAAGAACTGAATATATATATGTAAGAACTGAATATATATGTGTAAGAACTGAATATATATGCGTAAGAACTGAATATATATGCGAAAGAACTGAATATATATGTGTAAGAACTGAATATATATGCGTAAGAACTGAATATATATGCATGAGAAAGGAATATATATGCGTAAGAACTGAATATATATGCGTAAGAACGGAATATATATGTATAAGAACGGAATTTATATGTGTAAAAACTGAATATATATGTGTAAGAACGGAATATATGTGTAAGAAAATATATACGTAAGAACGGAATATATACGTGTAAGAACGGAATATGTATGTGTAAGAACAGAATATATATGTGTACGAACGGAATATATATTTGTGTATGAACGGAATATATATGTGTAAGAACTGCACATATTATGCGTAAGAACTGAATATATATGCGTAAGAACTGAATATATATGCGTAAGAACTGAATATATATGCGTCAGACTGAATATATATGCGAAAGAACGGAATATATATGCTTAAGAACGGAATATATATGCGTAAGAACTGAATATATATGCGTAAGAACTGAATATATATGCGTAAGAACTGAATATATATGTGTAAGAACGAAATATATATGTGTAAGAACGGAATATATATGTGTAAGAAGTGAATACATATGTGTAAGAACTGAATATATATGTGTAAGAACTGAATATTTATGTGTAAGAACTGAATATATATGTGTAAGAACTGAATATATATGTGTAAGAACGGAATATATATGTGTAAGAAGTGAATATATGTGTGTAAGAACTGAATATATATGTGTTAGAACTGAATATATATGTGCAAGAACTGAATATATATGTGTAAGAACAGAATATATATGTGTTAGAACTGAATATATATGCGTAAAACTAAATATATATGCCTAAGTACTGAACATATATGTTTAAGAAATGAATATATATGCGTAAGAACGGAATATATATGTGTAAGAATTGAATATTCATGTGTAAGAACAAAATATATATGTGTAAGAACGGAATATATATGTGTTAGAACGGAATATATACGTGTAAGCACGGAATATATATGTGTAAAAACGGAATATATACGTGTAAGAACGGAATATATATGCGTAAGAACTGAATATATATGCGTAAGAACTGAATATATATGCGTAAGAACGGAATATATATGCGTAAAAACGGAATATAAATGAGTAAGAACTGAAAATATATATGCGTAAGAACGGAATATATATGTGTAAGAACGGAATATATATTTGTAAAAACGGAATATATATGTTTAAGAACGGAATATATATGCGTAAGTACTGAATATATATGTGTAAGGACGAAATATATATGTGTAAGAACGGAATATATATGTGTAAGAAGTGTATATATATGTGTAAGAACTGAATATATATGTGTAAGAACTGAATATATATGTGTAAGAACTGAATATATATACGTAAAAACTGAACATGTATGCGTAAAACTGAATATATATGCGTAAGAACTGAACATATATGCGTAAGAACGGAATATATGTGTAAGAATATATATGAGTAAGAACGGAATATATATGTGTAAGAACGGAATATATATGTGTAAGAAGTGAATATATATGTGTAAGAACTGAATATATATATGTAAGAACTGAATATATATGTGTAAGAACTGAATATATATGCGTAAGAACTGAATATATATGCGAAAGAACTGAATATATATGTGTAAGAACTGAATATATATGCGTAAGAACTGAATATATATGCATGAGAAAGGAATATATATGCGTAAGAACTGAATATATATGCGTAAGAACGGAATATATATGTATAAGAACGGAATTTATATGTGTAAAAACTGAATATATATGTGTAAGAACGGAATATATGTGTAAGAAAATATATACGTAAGAACGGAATATATACGTGTAAGAACGGAATATGTATGTGTAAGAACAGAATATATATGTTTACGAACGGAATATATATTTGTGTATGAACGGAATATATATGTGTAAGAACTGCACATATATGCGTAAGAACTGAATATATATGCGTAAGAACTGAATATATATGCATAAGAACAGACTATATATGCGTCAAACTGAATATATAAGCGAAAGAACGGATTATATATGCGTAAGAACGGAATATATATGTGTAAGAACTGAATATATATGTGTTAGAACGGAATATATGTGTAAGAATATATATGCGTAAGAACGGAACATATATGTGTAAGAACGGAATATATATGTGTAAGAAGTGAATATATATGTGTAAGAACGGAATATATATGCGTAAGAACTGAATATATATGCGTAAGAACAGAATATATATGTGTAAGAACTGAATATATATGCGTAAAACTGAATATATATGCGTAAAAACTGAACATATATCTGTAAGAAATGAATATATATGCGTAAGAACTGAATATATATGCGTAAGAACGGAATATATATGTGTAAGAACGCAATATATATGTGTAAGAACGGAATATATATGTGTTAGAACGGAATATATACGTGTAAGAACGGAATATATATGTGTAAGAACGGAATATATATGTGTAAGTACGGAATATATATGTGTAAGAACGGAATATATATGTGTAAGAACGGAATAAATATGTGTAAGAACGGAATATATATGTGTAAGAACTGAATATATATGTGTAAGAACTGCACAT
>JAWPHD010022410.1:0-2500 GCA_037043455.1 Cyrtodaria siliqua | reverse complement strand
ATTCAGTTCTAACACATATATATTCCGTTCTTACACATATATATTCCGTTCTTACACATATATATATTCCGTTCTTACACATATATATTCCGTTCTTACACATATATATTCAGTTCTTACACACATATATTCACTTCTTACACATATATATTCAGTTCTTACGCATATATATTCAGTTCTTACACATATATATTCAGTTCTTACACATATATATTCAGTTCTTACACATATATATTCAGTTCTAACACATATATATTCAGTACTTACACATATATATTCACTTCTTACACATATATATTCCGTTCTTACACATATATATTCAGTTCTTACACATATATATTCAGTTCTTACACATATATATTCAGTTTTTACACATATACATTCAGTTCTTACACATATATATTCACTTCTTACACATATATATTCCGTTCTTACACATATATATTTCGTTCATACACATATATATATTCCATTCTTACACATATATATTCCGTTCTTACACATATATATTCAGTTCTTACACACATATATTCACTTCTTACACATATATATTCAGTTCTTACGCATATATATTCAGTTCTTACACATATATATTCAGTTCTTACACATATATATTCAGTTCTGACACATATATATTCAGTTCTAACACATATATATTCAGTACTTACACATATATATTCACTTCTTACACATATATATTCCGTTCTTACACATATATATTCAGTTCTTACACATATATATTCAGTTCTTACACATATATATTCAGTTCTTACACATATATATTCACTTCTTACACATATATATTCCGTTCTTACACATATATATTTCGTTCTTACACATATATATTCAGTTTTTACGCATATATATTCAGTTCTTACGCATATATATTCAGTTCTTACGCATATATATTGCGTTCTTACACATATATATTCCGTTCTTACACATATATTCCGTTCTTACGCATATATATTCCGTTCTTTTGCGTATATATTCAGTTTGACGCATATATAGTCTGTTCTTATGCATATATATTCAGTTCTTACGCATATATATTCAGTTCTTACGCATATATGTGCAGTTCTTACACATATATATTCAGTTCTTACACATATATATTCCGTTCGTAAACATATATATTCTGTTCTTACACATATATATTCCGTTCTTACACGTATATATTCCGTTCTTACACATATATATTCCGTTCTTACGCATATATATTCTTACACATATATTCCGTTCTTACACATATATATTCAGTTCTTACACATATATATTCCGTTCTTACGCATATATATTCAGTTCTTACGCATATATATTCCGTTCTTACACATATATATTCACTTCTTACACATATATATTCCGTTCTTACACATATATGTTCCGTTCTTACGCATATATATTCTTACACATATATTCCGGTCTTACACATATATATTCAGTTCTAACACATGTATTCAGTTCTTACACATATATATTCACTTCTTACACATATATATTCCGTTCTTACACATATATATTCAGTTCTTACACATATATATTCCTTTCTTACACATATATATTCCGTTCTTACACATATTTATTCCGTTCTTACACATATATATTCCGTTCTCACACATATATATTCCGTACTTACACATATATATTCCGTTCTTACACATATATATTCCGTTCTTACACGTATATATTCCGTTCTAACACATATATATTCCGTTCTTACGCATATATATTCAGTTCTTGCACATATATATTCATTTCTTACACATATATGTTCAGTTCTTACGCATATATATTCAGTTTTACGCATATATATTCAGTTCTTACGCATATAAATTCCGTTCTTACACATATATATTCAGTTTTACGCATATATATTCAGTTCTTACGCATATAAATTCCGTTCTTACACATATATATTCCGTTCTTACGCATATATATTCAGTTCTTACGCATATATATTCCGTTCTTACACATATATATTCACTTCTTACACATATATATTCCGTTCTTACACATATATATTCCGTTCTTACGCATATATATTCTTACACATATATTCCGTTCTAACACATATATATTCAGTTCTAACACATATATATTTAGTTCTTACACATATATATTCACTTCTTACACATATATATTCCGTTCTTACACATATATATTCAGTTCTTACACATATATATTCAGTTCTTACACATATATATTCAGTTCTTACACATATATATTCACTTCTTACACATATATTCACTTCTTACACATATATATTCCGTTTTTACACATATATATTCCGTTCTTACACATATATATTCAGTTCTTACGCATATATATTCAGTTCTCTACACATATATATTCAGTTCTTACACATATATATTCTCTTCTTACACATATATATTCCGTTCTTTCGCATATATTTTCAGTTTTACGCATATATATTCAGTTCTTACGCATATATATTCAGTTCTTATGCATATATATTCAGTTCTTACGCATATATATTCCT
>JAWPHD010022409.1:0-25179 GCA_037043455.1 Cyrtodaria siliqua | reverse complement strand
TTACGCATATATATTCAGTTCTTACGCATATATATTCAGTTCTTACTCATATATATTTAGCTCTTACACATATATAATCAGTTCTTACACATATATATTCAGTTCTTACACATATATTCCGATCTTACGCATATATATTCAGTTCTTACGCATATATATTCAGTTCTTACTCATATATATTTAGCTCTTACACATATATATTCAGTTCTTACACATATATATTCAGTTCTTACACATATATATTCCGTTCTAACACATATATATTCAGTTCTTACACATATATATTCAGTTCTTACACATATATATGCAGTTCTTACACATATATATGCAGTTCTTACACAAATATACTCAGTTCTTACACATATATATTCAGTTCTTACGCATATATTCAGTTCTTACGCATATATTCAGTTTTTACGCATATATATTCAATTCTTACGCATATATGTTCAGTTCTTACACATATATTCCGATCTTACGCATATATATTCAGTTCTTACGCATATATATTCAGTACTTGCACATATATATTCAGCTCTTACACATATATATTCAGTTCTTACACATATATATTCAGTTCTTACACATATATATTCAGTTCTAACACATATATATTCAGTTCTTACACATATATATTCAGTTCTTACACATATATATTCCTTTTTTACGCATATATATTCAGTTCTAAAACATATATATGCAGTTCTTACACAAATATATTCAGTTCTTACACATATATATTCAGTTCTTACGCATATATTCAGTTCTTCCGCATATATTCAGTTCTTACGCATATATTCAGTTCTTACGCATATATATTCAGCTCTTACACATATATATTCAGTTCTTACACATATATATTCAGTTCTTACACATATATATTCAGTTCTTACACATATATATTCCGTTCTAACACATATATATTCAGTTCTTACACATATATATTCAGTTCTTACACATATATATTCCGTTCTTACGCATATATATTCAGTTCTTACACATATATATGCAGTTCTTACACAAATATATTCAGTTCTTACACATATATATTCAGTTCTTACGCATTTATTCAGTTCTTACGCATATATTCAGTTTTTACGCATATATATTCAATTCTTACGCATATATGTTCAGTTCTTACACATATATTCCGATCTTGCGCATATATATTCAGTTCTTACGCATATATATTCAGTACTTACACATATATATTCAGCTCTTACACATATATATTCAGTTCTTACACATATATATTCAGTTCTTACACATATATATTCAGTTCTAACACATATATATTCAGTTCTTACACATATATATTCAGTTCTTACACATATATATTCAGTTCTTACGCATATATATTCAGCTCTTACACATATATATTCAGTTCTTACACATATATATTCAGTTCTTACACATATATATTCAGTTCTAACACATATATATTCAGTTCTTACACATATATATTCAGTTCTTACGCATATATTCCGTTCTTATGCATATATTCAGTTCTTACACATATATATTCAGTTCTTACACATATATATTCAGTTCTTATAGATATATATTCAGTTCTTACGCATATATATTCCGTTCTTACGCATATATATTTAGTTCTTACAAATATATATTCAGTTCTTACACATATATATTCAGTTCTTACGCATATATATTCTGTTCTGACGCATATATTCAGTTCTTACGCATATATTCAGTTCTTACACATATATATTCAGTTCTTACACATATATATTCAGTTCTTACACATATATATTCCGTTCTTACGCATATATATTCAGTTCTTACACATATATATTCAGTTCTTACACATATATATTCAGTTCTTACGCATATATATTCCGTTCTTAAGCATATAAATTCAGTTTTTACGCATATATATTCAGTTCTTACGCATATATATTCAGTTCTTACGCATATATATTCAGTTCTTACACATATATATTCCGTTCTTACGCATATATATTCAATTCTTACACATATATATGCAGTTCTTACACAAATATATTCAGTTCTTACACATATATATTCAGTTTTTAGGCATATATTCAGTTCTTACGCATATATTCAGTTCTTACACATATATATTCAGTTCTTACACATATATATTCAGTTCTTATACATATATATTCAGTTCTTACACATATATATTCCGTTCTTACGCATATATATTCAGTTCTTACACATATATATTCAGTTCTTACACATATATATTCAGTTCTTACGCATATATATTCCGCTCTTAAGCATATAAATTCAGTTCTTACGCATATATATTCAGTTATTACGCATATATATTCAGTTCTTACGCATATATATTCAGTTCTTACACATATATTTAGTTCTTACACATATATATTCCGTTCTTACGCATATATATTCAATTCTTACACATATATATGCAGTTCATACACAAATATATTCAGTTCTTACACATATATATTCAGTTTTTACGCATATATTCAGTTCTTACACATATATTCAGTTCTTACGCATATATATTCAATTCTTACGCATATATTCAGTTCTTACACATATATTCAGTTCTTACGCATATATATTCAATTCTTACGCATATATGTACAGTTCTTACACATATATTCCGATCTTACGCATATATATTCAGTTCTTACGCATATATATTCAGTTCTTACACATATATATTTAGCTCTTACACATATGTATTCAGTTCTTACGCATATATATTCAATTCTTACGCATATATGTACAGTTCTTACACATATATTCCGATCTTACGCATATATATTCAGTTCTTACGCATATATATTCAGTTATTACGCATATATATTCAGTTCTTACGCATATATATTCAGTTCTTACACATATATATTCAGTTCTTACACATATATATTCCGTTCTTACGCATATATATTCAATTCTTACACATATATATGCAGTTCTTACACAAATATATTCAGTTCTTACGCATATATATTCAATTCTTACGCATATATGTAAAGTCCTTACACATATATTCCGGTCTTACACATATATATTCAGTTCTTACACATATATATTCCGTTCAAACACATATATATTCAGTTCTTACACATATATATTCAGTTCTTACACATATATATTCTGTTCTTACGCATATATATTCAGTTCATAAACATATATATGCAGTTCTTACACAAATATATTCAGTTCTTACACATATATATTCAGTTCTTATGCATATATTCAGTTCTTACGCATATATTCAGTTTTTACGCATATATATTCAGTTCTTACGCATATATATTCAGTACTTACACATATATATTCAGCTCTTACACATACATATTCAGTTCTTACACATATATATTCAGTTCTAAAACATATATATTCAGTTCTTACACATATATATTAAGTTCTTACACATATATATTCCTTTCTTACGCATATATATTCAGTTCTTACACATATATATGCAGTTCTTACAATAATATATTCAGTTCCTACACATATATATTCAGTTCTTACGCATATATTCAGTTCTTACGCATATATTCAGTTCTTACGCATATATATTCAGCTCTTACACATATATATTCAGTTCTTACACATATATATTCAGTTCTTACACATATATATTCAGTTCTAACACATATATATTCAGTTCTTACACATATATATTCAGTTCTTACGCATATATTCCGTTCTTATGCATATATTCAGTTCTTACACATATATATTCAGTTCTTACACATATATATTCAGTTCTTATACATATGTATTCAGTTCTTACACATATATATTCCGTTCTTACGCATATATATTCAGTTCTAACAAATATATATTCAGTTCTTACATATATATATTCAGTTCTTACGCATATATATTCCGTTCTTACGCATATATTCAGTTCTTACGCATATATTCAGTTCTTACACATATATATTCAGTTCTTACAGATATATATTCAGTTCTTATACATATATATTCAGTTCTTACACATATATATTCCGTTCTCACGCATATATATTCAGTTCTTACACATATATATTCAGTTCTTACACATATATATTCAGTTCTTACGCATATATATTCCGTTCTTAAGTATATAAATTCAGTTTTTACGCATATATATTCAGTTCTTTCGCATATATATTCAGTTCTTACGCATATATATTCAGTTCTTACACATATATATTCAGTTCTTACGCATATATATTCATTTCTTCTGCATATATGTCCAGTTCTTATACATATATTCCGATCTTACGCATATATATTCAGTTCTTACGCATATATATTCAGTTCTTACACATATATATATTTAGCTCTTACATATATATATTCAGTTCTTACACATATATATTCAGTTCTTACACATATATATTCCGTTCAAACACAGATATATTCAGTTCTTACACATATATATTCAGTTCTTACACATATATATTCCGTTCTTACGCATATATATTCAGTTCATACACATATATATGCAGTTCTTACACAAATATATTCAGTTCTTACCCATATATATTCAGTTCTTACGCATATATTCAGTTCTTACGCATATATTCAGTTTTTACGCATATATATTCAATTAATACGCATATATGTTCAGTTTTTACACATATATTCTGATCTTACGCATATATATTCAGTTCTTACGCATATATATTCAGTACTTACACATATATATTCAGCTCTTACACATACATATTCAGTTCTTACACATATATATTCAGTTCTTACACATATATATTCAGTTCTAACACATATATATTCAGTTCTTACACATATATATTCAGTTCTTACACATATATATTCCTTTCTTACGCATATATATTCAGTTCTTACACATATATATGCAGTTCTTACAAAAATATATTCAGTTCTTCCACATATAATTATATTCAGTTCTTACGCATATATTCAGTTCTTACGCATATATTCAGTTCTTACGCATATATATTCAGCTCTTACACATATATATTCAGTTCTTACACATATATATTCAGTTCTTACACATATATATTCAGTTCTTACACATATATATTCAGTTCTTACACATATATATTCAGTTCTTACGCATATATTCCGTTCTTATGCATATATTCAGTTCTTGCACATATATATTCAGTTCTTACACATATATATTCAGTTCTTATACATATATATTCAGTTCTTACACATATATATTCCGTTCTTACGCATATATCTTCAGTTCTTACAAATATATAATCAGTTCTTACAGATATATATTCAGTTCTTATACATATATATTCAGTTCTTACACATATATATTCCGTTCTCACGCATATATATTCAGTTCTTACACATATATATTCAGTTCTTACACATATATATTCAGTTCTTACGCATATATATTCCATTCTGAAGCATATAAATTCAGTTTTTACGCATATATATTCAGTTCTTACGCATATATATTCAGTTCTTACGCATATACATTCAGTTCTTACACATATATATTCAGTTCTTACGCATATATATTCAATTTTTACACATATATATGCAGTTCTTACACAAATATATTCAATTCTTACACAAATATATTCAGTTTTTACGCATATATTCAGTTCTTACGCTTATATTCAGTTCTTACGCATATATTCAGTTCTTACACATATATATTCATTTCTTACACATATATATTCAGTTCTTATAAATATATATTCAGTTCTTACACATATATATTCCGTTCTTACGCATATATATTCAGTTCTTACACATATATATTCAGTTCTTACACATATATATTTAGTTCTTACGCATATATATTCCGTTCTTAAGCATATAAATTCAGTTCTTACGCATATATATTCAGTTATTACGCATATATATTCAGTTCTTACGCATATATATTCAGTTCTTACACATATATATTCAGTTCTTACACATATATATTCAGTTCTTACGCATATATATTCCGTTCTTAAGTATATAAATTCAGTTTTTACGCATATATATTCAGTTCTTACACAAATATTTTGCGTTCTTACACAAATATATTCAGTTCTTACCCATATATATTCAGTTCTTACGCATATATTCAGTTCTTACGCATATATTCAGTTTTTACGCATATATATTCAATTATTACGCATATATGTTCAGTTCTTACACATATATTCTGATCTTACGCATATATATTCAGTTCTTACGCATATATATTCAGTTCTTACACATATATATTCAGTTCTTACGCATATATATTCAATTCTTACGCATATATGTCCAGTTCTTATACATATATTCCGATCTTACGCATATATATTCAGTTCTTACGCATATATATTCAGTTCTTACACATATATATATTTAGCTCTTACATATATATATTCAGTTCTTGCACATATATATTCAGTTCTTACACATATATATTCCGTTCAAACACAGATATATTCAGTTCTTACACATATATATTCAGTTCTTACACATATATATTCCGTTCTTACGCATATATATTCAGTTCATACACATATATATGCAGTTCTTACACAAATATATTCAGTTCTTACCCATATATATTCAGTTCTCACGCATATATTCAGTTCTTACGCATATATTCAGTTTTTACGCATATATATTCAATTATTACGCATATATGTTCAGTTCTTACACATATATTCTGATCTTACGCATATATATTCAGTTCTTACGCATATATATTCAGTACTTACACATATATATTCAGCTCTTACACATACATATTCAGTTCTTACACATATATATTCAGTTCTTACACATATATATTCAGTTCTAACACATATATATTCAGTTCTTACACATATATATTCAGTTCTTACACATATATATTCCTTTCTTACGCATATATATTCAGTTCTTACACATATATATGCAGTTCTTACAGAAATATATTCAGTTCTTCCACATATATATTCAGTTCTTACGCATATATTCAGTTCTTACGCATATATTCAGTTCTTACGCATATATATTCAGCTCTTACACATATATATTCAGTTCTTACACATATATATTCAGTTCTTACACATATATATTCAGTTCTAACACATATATATTCAGTTCTTACACATATATATTCAGTTCTTACGCATATATTCCGTTCTTATGCATATATTCAGTTCTTACACATATATATTCAGTTCTTACACATATATATTCAGTTCTTATACATATATATTCAGTTCTTACACATATATATTCCGTTCTTACGCATATATCTTCAGTTCTTACAAATATATAATCAGTTCTTACAGATATATATTCAGTTCTTATACATATATATTCAGTTCTTACACATATATATTCCGTTCTCACGCATATATATTCAGTTCTTACACATATATATTCAGTTCTTACACATATATATTCAGTTCTTACGCATATATATTCCGTTCTGAAGCATATAAATTCAGTTTTTACGCATATATATTCAGTTCTTACGCATATATATTCAGTTCTTACGCATATACATTCAGTTCTTACACATATATATTCAGTTCTTACGCATATATATTCAATTCTTACACATATATATGCAGTTCTTACTGTCACAAAATGTCACGGGTAGAGCGTACTGGTCGTATATAGCTCTTGTATCGGTTACACCCAAAATCTATTGTTCGAGTTGAAACAATTTCACAATATTCATGATCTATTCATGTAACACGTAAAAGCGTGCACATTTTAAGTGGCCGCCAGAGAGGCCGTGTCATAAGTTTAGTTTTGTGCTAACGCATGTAAACGTATAGGTATATTTTCCTTAAACGGCAAAATTGTATAAGGGCCTCGCGTGTAGATTCAATACTGTAGATTTAGCCACGTTTGTCACGGACTGAACGGGGCAAATAATGATTTGGGCGTAATGTTTGCTATAAAACCCATTGTCTTCTAGCTTTCGCCGGGATAATCGATAGTACTTTGTTGGAACAGAGATTGGACGGCAAATTTCACAGGCAACATGTGGTTAGTAGTTTTATTAAACTTTTATCGTATATTTGTATTCAGTGGGCGGCGCCATCTTGATTGGCGGTTACGACATCCGGTTAGCATTGATGTTTCTCAAACATAACTTTAGACTAGCATATGATTTTGAAGTTACTTTATTAGATGTAATTATTGTAATTGATCATTAACTGTAAAACAATATTAATTTGATAACAGTGGATAATAGGTGCATTAGTTAACGTTGACGTATAACTCGGTGATTGTAATACACGATTGTTAACATTAGTAAACAATGAGATGAGTGACAAGAATAAATGCGTGCATGCATAACTCAGTGAGTGTAATATATGAGTAATTTGATCATGTTTATATTACATGTATTAGGGGCATTGATTAACAGCGACGTACATAGCGTATACATGGCGTTGTAGAATATGTATACATTGCTACTCATCATTAGTACAGCTTACATATATTGATTGAATAATGATTTGTTTGGGTAATGATAATTATGCAAGATTGTTATGTTTGTAAACCGACAGCTAAAACGTATGTATAATTACAGCCTAAGCCATCCAGGATATAAGCCATCCAGGATATAAGCCATCCAGGGTTGGAGTAAGCCATCTAGGTTTGGATATCCAGGAGTGGAGCTAAGCTTCCACGACTAACGTTACAAGCGGTGGAGACGGTCCCCGTACCTGCGCAGCCAGGTTTTACTAACGACAACCCCCGGGACACAAGGTGGGCCCGTTACCAGTCCTCACTGGAGGAATATCATTCACAATCTCAGTGGAGATTAACTATCATTGCATCGCGTCATCAACCCTTACAGAAGGCATTTGATGACAATCATCCATTGAATTCGCGCATCATCATCTTCATGAGCTCTCGCGCATCACAGTTATCGCGCTAGATCATGAATCAACATTATTAGAACTTTAACAACACTTAAGTGTCTTATACATTCAGTATTTATAACAATACTAAGAACGTCTTCAACGTTCATGAGAACATTCTTTTCATAGTTAATTTGTGTATTCGCTTGTTTTTTTAGATAATTGTATATATATTAAACATATTTTAAAAGTTGCATTAAATTTATGTAAATGCATTCACCGTCATTGATTCTTTCCTGAGTTAGCCCAACCACTAAGGTCATCCTGTGACAACTGGTGTCAGAGTAGTGGGATTTTGGGCGACTACGGAGGGAAAGAATCAATAAGTGATCTTTATTATGATATACTAAATCTCTACTTATTATTTTAGAATTGTGTACCACCCTCTGATCCATCAAGGCGACTGTCGACGATCACGGCCACAGCTTGGAAGACAAGTCAAGACACGACAAGGGTAGGGTGAGTCCAAACTGTTGTTTTGTCCGTTCTTTCCTTGGCGCGAGGTCGCAGTGGTCTACACGAGTGGGTCTGAGGCACTTTTGCTCAATAATTTGGGTGTTTGTTTTTACCTCCCTTGATATACATATAGTATCCAATTAGGTTGGCGAACAAGACGTTCTACTCATGTTGTGACACTCGAGTATACTTATATTGATGGGAGAAGTAAATATACATGTACATGTTATACACATTTCGATGATTGTTTAAGGTTTATGTCCAATATCAAATTAAGATATTTTATGTAGTGCATATGTTTTGTGGAAGCTAGATACTATCTACACATAATCGTTAGTAGTTAGCGCTAGTACAAATGTGTATGTAACTTGTCCGATGATGATGCCCAGGTATTTACTGAGGACACAGTGACTTACCATTAGTAGTTAAGTGAGTAGAATTATTAGTGACGTGTGTATTGTAATTATTGTAGTGTGTAGTTCACAATGTCCATAGACATGACGTCCATAAAGGATCTTACGGAAATGGGTAAGGAGTTAGGGTATGCTGGAGAGGAGCTTAGAACCTTTGTTAAAGAAGAACAGGCTAGGGAAAGGGAATTTAGACTTAAGGAAAGAGAATTAGCAAAGCATGAAAGAGATGAGGAAAGTAGACTAGCTAAAGAGAAGCTAGATGCTGAGAAAGATAGGTTAGAATTCGAAAGTAGATTAGCGAAAGAGAAGCTAGAAACTGAAAGTAGGTTAGCTAAAGAGAAGCGAGATGACGAAAGTAGACTAGCCACAGAGAAGCTAGAATTAGAAAGTAGGTTAGCTAAAGAGAAGCTAGACGCTGATAAAGAGAAGCTAGAATTAGAAGGTAGATTAGCTAAAGAGAAGGTAGAATTAGAAAGTAGAATAGTAAAGGAGAAGCAAGAGTTAGAACATGAGAGGTTCGAAACAGATGGTAGACTAGCTAAGGCTAAGATGATAATGGAAAGGGAGCAAAAAGAGTTTGAGCATAAGTTAGCTTTAGATTTGGAAGCAGCTAAGACACATAGTAAGGAAAGTAAAACTGAAGGGAAAGATAGTTATTCTGGGAAGTTAAAAGGTTCGAAGTTACCATACTTTGATGCTGACAAAGATAACATGGACAGTTACTTGTTACGGTTCGAGCGTTATGCTGAGTTACAGGAATGGACCAAAGATAAGTGGGCAGTTCATTTAAGTGCGTTATTGAGAGGCAAGGCCTTAGATGTATTTTCTAGATTACCTAGTTTAGATGCTCTTGACTATGACAAGTTAAAGGATGCTCTTTTAAAGAGATTTGAGTTAACTGAAGAAGGTTTTAGAAAGCGGTTTCGAGCTTGTCTGCCTGAGAAAGGCGAGTCATTTATTCAGTTTATTAGTAGGTCTAGAAATTACTTAGATAGGTGGTTAGAGTTAGGGAAGGTAGCGCAGACTTATCAGGGCCTCGTAGATTTCTTGTTGCGGGACCAGCTATTCAATGTTTGTAGTAGAGATCTGTTCTTATTTCTCAAAGAAAGAAAATTAGCTAGTGTAGGAGAAATGGCAACACAAGCAGATCAGTTTGCCGAGGCTCGAGGTGGAGCTCATAATGTAGTGTCGAAAGACAGAACTTTTAGAGATAGGCAAGGGGACGATCATAAACAGAAAGGCCAGAGTGGAAACTATAGAGGTGGAGGTAGTTCGATGGGTGCTAGAGGAGGTAGCAATAGTGGTAACATAGGTAGACCTTTTATTCGTTGTCGTCACTGTAATGGGAATCATGCTTCACATGAGTGTAGGAAAGCGGTGAAAGTGTCCGCTGTCGTAGACAATTTTAGTGACAATAGTAGAGGGGACAACCATGTAGGTAGTCCGAACCAAGGTTTTAACAACCCATGGAATTTCGGTAGAGGTAGAGGTGGTCAAAACCGAGGTAGAGGTAGAGGCAGAGGTAGTAATAGTCCGGTTATTAAAACCGAGAGTAGTAGCTGTTGTGTAAAAGCGGATGGTGTAATGACGAAGATCGGAACATGTCTCTTTCCGTATGCAAATCTTCCAACGGCAGATGGTAGAGTGAATGGCACGGACGTAATTGTAATGAGGGATACAGGTTGTACAGGTGTGGTAGTTAGGCGTAGTTTAGTTACGGATGACCAGTTGGTAGGTAAACAGTCACCGTGTATGTTGTTAAATAAGTCGGTAGAGCACGTGCCAATAGCGAGAATAGAGGTAGATACACCTTTCTTTAAAGGGACTACAGAGGCACTATGTATGGATGACCCGATGTATGATTTAACGATAGGGAACATAGATGGTTCAGCACTTCCGGTAATGTCCGATTTTAGAAGTAGCATAAGTAATGCCGTAGAGACTAGAGCGCAGGTTCAGAAGCAAGCTCAGGCTTATAGAAAATTAAAGGTTCCTGCAGCCGTAGGTGACATATCTAAAGAGGAGTTTATAGAAGCACAAACTCAAGACGAGTCATTAGGTCCTTGTAAGGTGAAGGCCAAGGATGGTGTAGTGAAGAAGTGTAAAGGGTCCGGTAGTTGTAAGTTTGTACATAAGAATAGGTTATTGTACAGAGAATTTGAAGATAGTGGTAGTAGACAGTTTCACCAATTAGTGGTACCTACCCAGTATAGAACGACAGTGCTTAAGGTAGCTCATGAGTCGATTATGGGAGGTCATTTAGGCGTAAAGAAAACGTCGGATAGAGTATTGGCAGAATTTTATTGGCCAGGCGTTAGTGGAGATGTAACTAGGTATTGTAGGTCCTGCGATGTATGCCAAAGGACAGTACCAAAAGGTCGAGTGACCAAAGTACATTTAGGTCAGATGCCACTGATAGATACACCATTTAAGAGGGTAGCCGTAGACATAGTTGGACCAATTTTTCCAGTGTCGGATAGGAAAAATAGGTACATTTTAACCATGGTAGACTATGCAACTAGGTATCCGGAGGCAGTAGCATTGCCCTCAATTGAAACTGAGAGAGTAGCTGAGGCATTAGTTGATATGTTCAGTAGGCTAGGTGTACCAGAGGAAATGCTGACTGATTGTGGGTCACAGTTTACGTCAGAACTTATGGCTGAAGTAAGCAGGTTATTGTCTTTGCGTCAAATCATGACTACACCATATCACCCTATGTGTAACGGGTTAGTCGAACGATTTAACGGGACGTTAAAGCAAATGTTACGGCGTATGTGTACCGAGAGACCCAAAGATTGGGACAAGTATCTCAATGCTTTATTGTTTGCATTTAGAGAGGTTCCACAAGAGAGTTTAGGATTTTCTCCGTTTGAGTTATTGTACGGTAGGTCAGTTAGAGGTCCCATGAGGATTCTTAGAGAGATGTGGGCAGGTGAAGTAGATAGTGATGAGGTTAAGACTACATATCAGTATGTTTTAGATCTGAAGGAGAAACTAGAGGAGACTTGTAAGATAGCTCAAAGTCAGTTAGTTAAGGCAAGTACCAAGTATAAACGGTACTATGACCAGAAAGCTAGAGCTAGGAAGTTTAAGATAGATGACCAGGTGTTACTGTTACTCCCGACCGACAATAACAAGTTGTTATTACAATGGAAAGGTCCGTTTTACGTTAGAGGGATAGTGAACACTATGGATTACCGTATCGAGATAAACGGAAAGTTAAAGACCTTTCATGCGAATATGCTGAAAGAGTATATCAGTAGAACCGATAATGGGCAACAAGGGGTGTTAACCGTAGTTAATGTTGCAGTTATTGAGGATAGTGAGGAAGACAGTAGTGAGGACGCTAGTCCCCCATATTCTCCCACTAGTGTAGGTAAGGAGACAGCAGCCGATGTAGACATATCGGGCATGCTTAGTGTAGCAGAGAAACGAGAGGTAAGTCGTTTAGACTCTGAGTGTAGTACTGTTCGGTCCGATAAGTCGAGACCAACAGATGTAGTGCAGTGTAGCTTTAAGCACACGTTAGCAAATCCGATTAGGGAATCGAGAGACCCTACTCCATTTCGCAAACAGTATACTGGTAATGCGATGGATGCAATGTGTAAGGTTGGAGTTCTTGTAGTGACAGGAAGTAGTGTTATTAGTAACGGTAAAGTCGGTGTAATAGACCGTGGAAAGGACAATATTGGGGCAGACTATTTAAGTCGCCGCACATAATGACCGGTTTAATACAATAGTGTATTGCAGTGTATTGTACAATAGTAGTATATGTTACGACAGGGTAGTGTACAATTGTAGAATAGTGTTGAAATTGTAATTACATATTATATTAGGTTATAACTGCAGTGGTAATAGTTAACATACTCAAGCGATTGAGCGATCAGCTTGTACGTTTTGTCGCTCGTTTGCTCAGAAGAATTAATAGTTTCTTAACGTGTAAATATTAATTATCATTTTGTTGAATTTTAAAAGTGTAGCACTTTCTTTAAGTGGGGAGATGTTGTCACAAAATGTCACGGGTAGAGCGTACTGGTCGTATATAGCTCTTGTATCGGTTACACCCAAAATCTATTGTTCGAGTTGAAACAATTTCACAATATTCATGATCTATTCATGTAACACGTAAAAGCGTGCACATTTTAAGTGGCCGCCAGAGAGGCCGTGTCATAAGTTTAGTTTTGTGCTAACGCATGTAAACGTATAGGTATATTTTCCTTAAACGGCAAAATTGTATAAGGGCCTCGCGTGTAGATTCAATACTGTAGATTTAGCCACGTTTGTCACGGACTGAACGGGGCAAATAATGATTTGGGCGTAATGTTTGCTATAAAACCCATTGTCTTCTAGCTTTCGCCGGGATAATCGATAGTACTTTGTTGGAACAGAGATTGGACGGCAAATTTCACAGGCAACATGTGGTTAGTAGTTTTATTAAACTTTTATCGTATATTTGTATTCAGTGGGCGGCGCCATCTTGATTGGCGGTTACGACATCCGGTTAGCATTGATGTTTCTCAAACATAACTTTAGACTAGCATATGATTTTGAAGTTACTTTATTAGATGTAATTATTGTAATTGATCATTAACTGTAAAACAATATTAATTTGATAACAGTGGATAATAGGTGCATTAGTTAACGTTGACGTATAACTCGGTGATTGTAATACACGATTGTTAACATTAGTAAACAATGAGATGAGTGACAAGAATAAATGCGTGCATGCATAACTCAGTGAGTGTAATATATGAGTAATTTGATCATGTTTATATTACATGTATTAGGGGCATTGATTAACAGCGACGTACATAGCGTATACATGGCGTTGTAGAATATGTATACATTGCTACTCATCATTAGTACAGCTTACATATATTGATTGAATAATGATTTGTTTGGGTAATGATAATTATGCAAGATTGTTATGTTTGTAAACCGACAGCTAAAACGTATGTATAATTACAGCCTAAGCCATCCAGGATATAAGCCATCCAGGATATAAGCCATCCAGGGTTGGAGTAAGCCATCTAGGTTTGGATATCCAGGAGTGGAGCTAAGCTTCCACGACTAACGTTACAAGCGGTGGAGACGGTCCCCGTACCTGCGCAGCCAGGTTTTACTAACGACAACCCCCGGGACACAAGGTGGGCCCGTTACCAGTCCTCACTGGAGGAATATCATTCACAATCTCAGTGGAGATTAACTATCATTGCATCGCGTCATCAACCCTTACAGAAGGCATTTGATGACAATCATCCATTGAATTCGCGCATCATCATCTTCATGAGCTCTCGCGCATCACAGTTATCGCGCTAGATCATGAATCAACATTATTAGAACTTTAACAACACTTAAGTGTCTTATACATTCAGTATTTATAACAATACTAAGAACGTCTTCAACGTTCATGAGAACATTCTTTTCATAGTTAATTTGTGTATTCGCTTGTTTTTTTAGATAATTGTATATATATTAAACATATTTTAAAAGTTGCATTAAATTTATGTAAATGCATTCACCGTCATTGATTCTTTCCTGAGTTAGCCCAACCACTAAGGTCATCCTGTGACACTTACACAAATATATTCAATTCT
The DNA here is from genome assembly GCA_037043455.1 of Cyrtodaria siliqua. NCBI lineage: Eukaryota > Metazoa > Mollusca > Bivalvia > Adapedonta > Hiatellidae > Cyrtodaria > Cyrtodaria siliqua. The sequence continues at coordinate 9,888 of JAWPHD010022409.1, read as the reverse complement.
TACACAAATATATTCAGTTTTTACGCATATATTCAGTTCTTACGCATATATTCAGTTCTTACGCATATATTCAGTTCTTACACATATATATTCAGTTCTTACACATATATATTCAGTTCTTATAAATATATATTCAGTTCTTACACATATATATTCCGTTCTTACGCATATATATTCAGTTCTTACACATATATATTTAGTTCTTACACATATATATTTAGTTCTTACGCATACATATTCCGTTCTTAAGCATATAAATTCAGTTCTTACGCATATATATTCAGTTATTACGCATATATATTCAGTTCTTACGCATATATATTCAGTTCTTACACATATATATTCAGTTCTTACACATATATATTCCGTTCTTACGCATATATATTCAATTCTTACACATATATATGCAGTTCTTACACAAATATATTCAGTTCTTACACATATATATTCAGTTTTTACGCATATATTCAGTTCTTACACATATTTTCAGTTCTTACGCATATATATTCAATTCTTACGCATATATGTCCAGTTCTTACACATATATTCCGATCTTACGCATATATATTCAGTTTTTAAGCATATATATTCAGTTCTTACACATATATATTTAGTTCTTACAAATATATATTCAGTTCTTACACATATATATTCAGTTCTTACGCATATATATTCTGTTCTGACGCATATATTCAGTTCTTACGCATATATTCAGTTCTTACACATATATATTCAGTTCTTACACATATATATTCTGTTCTTACACATATATATTCCGTTCTTACGCATATATATTCAGTTCTTACACATATATATTCAGTTCTTACACATATATATTCAGTTCTTACGCATATATATTCCGTTCTTAAGCATATAAATTCAGTTTTTACGCATATATATTCAGTTCTTACGCATATATATTCAGTTCTTACGCATATATATTCAGTTCTTACACATATATATTCCGTTCTTACGCATATATATTCAATTCTTACACATATATATGCAGTTCTTACACAAATATATTCAGTTCTTACACATATATATTCAGTTTTTAGGCATATATTCAGTTTTTACACATATATTCAGTTCTTACGCATATATATTCAATTCTTACGCACATATGTCCAGTTCTTACACATATATTTCGATCTTACGCATATATATTCAGTTCTTACGCATATATATTCAGTTCTTACACATATATATTTAGCTCTTACACATATGTATTCAGTTCTTACACATATATATTCAGTTCTTACACATATATATTCCGTTCTTAAGCATGTATATTCAGTTCTTACACATATATATTCAGTTTTTACACATATATATTCAGTTCTTACGCTTATATATTCCGTTCTTAAGCATATAAATTCAGTTCTTACGAATATATATTCAGTTATTACGCATATATATTCAGTTCTTACGCATATATATTCAGTTATTACACATATATATTCAGTTCTTACACATATATATTCCGTTCTTACGCATATATATTCAATTCTTACACATATATATGCAGTTCTTACACAAATATATTCAGTTCTTACGCATATATATTCAGTTTTTACGCATATATTCAGTTCTTACACATATATTCAGTTCTTACGCATATATATTCAATTCTTACGCATATATGTAAAGTTCTTACACACATATTCCGATATTACGCATATATATTCAGTTCTTACGCATATATATTCAGTTCTTACACATATATATTTAGCTCTTACATATATATATTCAGTTCTTACACATATATATTCAGTTCTTACACATATATATTCCGTTCAAACACATATATATTCAGTTCTTACACATATATATTCAGTTCTTACACATATATATTCCGTTCTTACGCATATATATTCAGTTCATACACATATATATGCAGTTCTTACACAAATATATACAGTTCTTACACATATATATTCAGTTCTTATGCATATATTCAGTTCTTACGCATATATTCAGTTTTTACGAATATATATTCAGTTCTTACGCATATATATTCAGTACTTACACATATATATTCAGCTCTTACACATACATATTCTGTTCTTACACATATATATTCAGTTCTTACACATATATATTCAGTTCTAACACATATATATTCAGTTCTTACACATATATTTTCAGTTCTTACACATATATATTCCTTTCTTACGCATATATATTCAGTTCTTACACATATATATGCAGTTCTTACAATAATATATTCAGTTCTTACACATATATATTCAGTTCTTACGCATATATTCAGTTCTTACGCATATATTCAGTTCTTACGCATATATTCAGTTTTTACGAATATATATTCAGTTCTTACGCATATATATTCAGTACTTACACATATATATTCAGCTCTTACACATACATATTCTGTTCTTACACATATATATTCAGTTCTTACACATATATATTCAGTTCTAACACATATATATTCAGTTCTTACACATATATTTTCAGTTCTTACACATATATATTCCTTTCTTACGCATATATATTCAGTTCTTACACATATATATGCAGTTCTTACAATAATATATTCAGTTCTTACACATATATATTCAGTTCTTACGCATATATTCAGTTCTTACGCATATATTCAGTTCTTACGCATATATATTCAGCTCTTACACATATATATTCAGTTCTTACACATATATATTCAGTTATTACACATATATATTCAGTTCTAACACATATATATTCAGTTCTTAAACATATATATTCAGTTCATACGCATATATTCCGTTCTTATGCATATATTCAGTTCTTACACATATATATTCAGTTCTTACACATATATATTCAGTTCTTATACATATATATTCATTTCTTACACATATATATTCCGTTCTTACACATATATATTCCTTTCTTACGCATATATATTCAGTTCTTACACATATATATGCAGTTCTTACAATAATATATTCAGTTCTTACACATATATATTCAGTTCTTACGCATATATTCAGTTCTTACGCATATATTCAGTTCTTACGCATATATATTCAGCTCTTACACATATATATTCAGTTCTTACACATATATATTCAGTTATTACACATATATATTCAGTTCTAACACATATATATTCAGTTCTTAAACATATATATTCAGTTCATACGCATATATTCCGTTCTTATGCATATATTCAGTTCTTACACATATATATTCAGTTCTTAAACATATATATTCAGTTCATACGCATATATTCCGTTCTTATGCATATATTCAGTTCTTACACATATATATTCAGTTCTTACACATATATATTCAGTTCTTATACATATATATTCAGTTCTTACACATATATATTCCGTTCTTACGCATATATATTCAGTTCTTACATATATATATTCAGTTCTTACGCATATATATTCCGTTCTTACGCATATATTCCGTTCTTATGCATATATTCAGTTCTTACACATATATATTCAGTTCTTACACATATATATTCAGTTCTTATACATATATATTCAGTTCTTACACATATATATTCCGTTCTTACGCATATATCTTCAGTTCTTACAAATATATAATCAGTTCTTACAGATATATATTCAGTTCTTATACATATATATTCAGTTCTTACAATATATCGTAATATTCAGTTCTTACACATATATATTCAGTTCTTACACATATATATTCAGTTCTTACACATATATGTTCTTACGCATATATATTCCGTTCTGAGCATATAAATTCAGTTTTTACGCATATATATTCAGTTCTTACGCATCTATATTCAGTTCTTACGCATATACATTCAGTTCTTACACATATATATTCAGTTCTTACGCATATATATTCAATTCTTACACATATATATGCAGTTCTTACACAAATATATTCAATTCTTACACAAATATATTCAGTTTTTACGCATATATTCAGTTCTTACGCATATATTCAGTTCTTACGCATATATTCAGTTCTTACACATATATATTCAGTTCTTACACATATATATTCAGTTCTTATAAATATATATTCAGTTCTTACACATATATATTCCGTTCTTACGCATATATATTCAGTTCTTACACATATATATTCAGTTCTTACACATATATATTTAGTTCTTACGCATACATATTCCGTTCTTAAGCATATAAATTCAGTTCTTACGCATATATATTCAGTTATTACGCATATATATTCAGTTCTTACGCATATATATTCAGTTCTTACACATATATATTCAGTTCTTACACATATATATTCCGTTCTTACGCATATATATTCAATTCTTACACATATATATGCAGTTCTTACACAAATATATTCAGTTCTTACACATATATATTCAGTTTTTTACGCATATATTCAGTTCTTACACATATTTTCAGTTCTTACGCATATATATTCAATTCTTACGCATATATGTCCAGTTCTTACACATATATTCCGATCTTACGCATATATATTCAGTTTTTAAGCATATATATTCAGTTCTTACACATATATATTTTAGTTCTTACAAATATATATTCAGTTCTTACACATATATATTCAGTTCTTACGCATATATATTCTGTTCTGACGCATATATTCAGTTCTTACGCATATATTCAGTTCTTACACATATATATTCAGTTCTTACACATATATATTCTGTTCTTACACATATATATTCCGTTCTTACGCATATATATTCAGTTCTTACACATATATATTCAGTTCTACACATATATATTCAGTTCTTACGCATATATATTCCGTTATTAAGCATATAAATTCAGTTTTTACGCATATATATTCAGTTCTTACGCATATATATTCAGTTCTTACGCATATATATTCAGTTCTTACACATATATAATTCCGTTCTTACGCATATATATTCAATTCTTACACATATATATGCAGTTCTTACACAAATATATTCAGTTCTTACACATATATATTCAGTTTTTAGGCATATATTCAGTTTTTTACACATATATTCAGTTCTTACGCATATATATTCAATTCTTACGCACATATGTCCAGTTCTTACACATATATTTCGATCTTACGCATATATATTCAGTTCTTACGCATATATATTCAGTTCTTACACATATATATTTAGCTCTTACACATATGTATTCAGTTCTTACACATATATATTCAGTTCTTACACATATATATTCCGTTCTTAAGCATGTATATTCAGTTCTTACACATATATATTCAGTTTTTACACATATATATTCAGTTCTTACGCTTATATATTCCGTTCTTAAGCATATAAATTCAGTTCTTACGAATATATATTCAGTTATTACGCATATATATTCAGTTCTTACGCATATATATTCAGTTATTACACATATATATTCAGTTCTTACACATATATATTCCGTTCTTACGCATATATATTCAATTCTTACACATATATATGCAGTTCTTACACAAATATATTCAGTTCTTACGCATATATATTCAGTTTTTACGCATATATTCAGTTCTTACACATATATTCAGTTCTTACGCATATATATTCAATTCTTACGCATATATGTAAAGTTCTTACACACATATTCCGATATTACGCATATATATTCAGTTCTTACGCATATATATTCAGTTCTTACACATATATATTTAGCTCTTACATATATATATTCAGTTCTTACACATATATATTCAGTTCTTACACATATATATTCCGTTCAAACACATATATATTCAGTTCTTACACATATATATTCAGTTCTTACACATATATATTCCGTTCTTACGCATATATATTCAGTTCATACACATATATATGCAGTTCTTACACAAATATATACAGTTCTTACACATATATATTCAGTTCTTATGCATATATTCAGTTCTTACGCATATATTCAGTTTTTACGAATATATATTCAGTTCTTACGCATATATATTCAGTACTTACACATATATATTCAGCTCTTACACATACATATTCTGTTCTTACACATATATATTCAGTTCTTACACATATATATTCAGTTCTAACACATATATATTCAGTTCTTACACATATATTTTCAGTTCTTACACATATATATTCCTTTCTTACGCATATATATTCAGTTCTTACACATATATATGCAGTTCTTACAATAATATATTCAGTTCTTACACATATATATTCAGTTCTTACGCATATATTCAGTTCTTACGCATATATTCAGTTCTTACGCATATATATTCAGCTCTTACACATATATATTCAGTTCTTACACATATATATTCAGTTATTACACATATATATTCAGTTCTAACACATATATATTCAGTTCTAAAAACATAGATATATTCAGTTCATACGCATATATTCCGTTCTTATGCATATATTCAGTTCTTACACATATATATTCAGTTCTTACACATATATATTCAGTTCTTATACATATATATTCAGTTCTTACACATATATATTCCGTTCTTACGCATATATATTCAGTTCTTACAAATATATATTCCGTTCTTACATATATATATTCAGTTCTTACGCATATATATTCCGTTCTTACGCATTAATTCAGTCTTACGCATATATTCAGTTCTTACACATATATATTCAGTTCTTACAGATATATATTCAGTTCTTATACATATATTCAGTTCTTACACATATATATTCCGTTCTCACGCATATATATTCAGTTCTTACACATATATATTCAGTTACACATATATATTCAGTTCTTACGCATATATATTCCGTTCTTACGCATATAAATTCAGTTTTTACGCATATATATTCAGTTCTTACGCATATATATTCAGTTCTTACGCATATATATTCAGTTTCTTAAACATATATATTCAGTTCTTACACATATATTCCGTTCTTACGCATATATATTCAATCTTACACATATATATGCAGTTCTTACACAAATATATTCAATTCTTACACAAATATATTCAGTTCTTACACATATATGTTCAGTTTTTAGGCATATATTCAGTTCTTACGCATATATTCAGTTCTTACGCATATATTCAGTTCTTACACATATATATTCAGTTCTTACACATATATATTCAGTTCTTATACATATATATTCAGTTCTTACACATATATATTCCGTTCTTACGCATATATATTCAGTTCTTACACATATATATTCAGTTCTTACACATATATATTCAGTTCTTACGCATATATATTCCGCTCTTAAGCATATAAATTCAGTTCTTACGCATATATATTCAGTTATTACGCATATATATTCAGTTCTTACCAATATATATTCAGTTCTTACACATATATTTAGTTCTTACGACATATATATTCCGTTCTTACGCATATATATTCAATTCTTACACATATATATGCAGTTCTTACACAAATATATTCAGTTCTTTCACATATATATTCAGTTTTTACGCATATATTCAATTCTTACACATATATCAGTTCTTACGCATATATATTCAATTCTTACGCATATATGTCCAGTTCTTACACATATATTCCGATCTTACGCATATATATTCAGTTCTTACGCATATATATTCAGTTCTTACACATATATATTTAGCTCTTACACATATGTATTCAGTTCTTACACATATATATTCAGTTCTTACACATATATATTCCGTTCTTACGCATGTATATTCAGTTCTCACACATATATATTCAGTTTTTACACATATATATTCAGTTCTTACGCTTATATATTCCGTTCTTAAGCATATAAAGTCATTTCTTACGCATATATATTCAGTCATTACGCATATATATTCAGTTCTTACGCATATATATTCAGTTCTTACAGATATATATTCAGTTCTTACACATATATATTCCGTTCTTACGCATATATATTCAATTCTTACACATATATATGCAGTTCTTACACAAATATATTCAGTTCTTACGCATATATATTCAGTTTTTTACGCATATATTCAGTTCTTACACATATATTCAGTTCTTACGCATATATATTCAATTCTTACGCATATATGTCCAGTTCTTACACATATATTCCGATCTTACGCATATATATTCAGTTCTTACGCATATATATTAAGTTCTTACACATATATATTTAGCTCTTACATATATATATTCAGTTCTTACACATATATATTCAGTTCTTACACATATATATTCCGTTCAAAACACATATATATTCAGTTCTTACACATATATATTCAGTTCTTACACATATATATTCCGTTCTTACGCATATATATTCAGTTCATACACATATATATGCAGTTCTTTCACAAATATATTCAGTTCTTACACATATATATTCAGTTCTTACGCATATATTCAGTTCTTACGCATATATTCAGTTTTTACGCATATATATTCAATTCTTACGCATATATGTTCAGTTCTTACACATATATTCTGATCTGACGCATATATATTCAGTTCTTACGCATATATATTCAGTACTTACACATATATATTCAGCTCATACACATACATATTCAGTTCTTACACATATATATTCAGTTCTTACACATATATATTCAGTTCTAACACATATATATTCAGTTCTTACACATATATATTCAGTTCTTACACATATATATTCATTTCTTACGCATATATATTCAGTTCTTACACATATATATGCTGTTCTTACAAAAATATATTCAGTTCTTCCACATATATATTCAGTTCTTACGCATATATTCAGTTCTTACGCATATATTCAGTTCTTACGCATATATATTCAGCTCTTACACATATATATTCAGTCTTACACATATATATTCAGTTCTTACACATATATATTCAGTTCTAACACATATATATTCAGTTCTTACACATATATATTCAGTTCTTACGCTATATTCCGTTCTTATGCATATATTCAGTTCTTACACATATATATTCAGTTCTTACACATATATATTCAGTTCTTATACATATATATTCAGTTCTTACACATATATATTCCGTTCTTACGCATATATATTCAGTTCTTACAAATATATAATCAGTTCTTACAGATATATATTCAGTTCTTATACATATATATTCAGTTCTTACACATATATATTCCGTTCTCACGCATATATATTCAGTTCTTACACATATATATTCAGTTCTTACACATACATATTCAGTTCTTACGCATAAATATTCCGTTCTGAAGCATATAAATTCAGTTTTTACGCATATATATCTCAGTTCTTACGCATATATATTCAGTTCTTACGCATATATATTCAGTTCTTACACATATATATTCAGTTCTTACACATATATTCCGTTCTTACGCATATATATTCAATTCTTACACATATATATGCAGTTCTTACACAAATATATTCAATTCTTACACAAATATATTCAGTTTTTACGCATATATTCAGTTCTTACGCATATATTCAGTTCTTACGCATATATTCAGTTCTTACACATATATATTCAGTTCTTACACATATATATTCCGTTCTTACGCATATATATTCAATTCTTACACATATATACGCAGTTCTTACACAAATATATTCAGTTCTTACACATATATATTCAGTTTGTACGCATATATTCAGTTCTTACACATATTTTCAGTTCTTACGCATATATATTCAATTCTTACGCATATATGTCCAGTTCTTACACATATATTCCGATCTTACGCATATATATTCAGTTCTTACGCATATATATTCAGTTCTTACACATATATATTTAGCTCTTACACATATATATTTAGTTCTTACACATATATATTCAGTTCTTACACATATATATTCCGTTCTAACACATATATATTCAGTTCTTACACATATATATTCAGTTCTTACAGATATATATTCCGTTCTTATAACGCATATATATTTCAGTTCTTACACATATATATGCAGTTCTTACACAAATATATTCAGTTCTTACACATAGATATTCAGTTCTTA
>JAWPHD010022408.1:0-25186 GCA_037043455.1 Cyrtodaria siliqua | reverse complement strand
ACAAAATTTCATCAAGATTGGGGTAACAATATGACCTCAGAGTGTACGCAAGTTTTTCAAGTATTTGACCTAGTGACCTAGTTTTTGACCCACATGACCCATTTTGAACTTGACCGAGATTTCATTAAGACAAACATTCTGACAAAGTTTCATCCAAGATCAGGTCAAAATATGGCCTCTAGAGTGTACTCCACGGTTTTTCCAAAGTTTGACCTAGTGACCTAGTTTTTAAAACCATGTGACCCATTTTTGAAATTGATTAAGATATAATTAAGACAAACATTTTGACAAAGTTTCATCAAGATTGTATCAGAAATAAGGCTTCTAGAGTGTACACAAGGTTTTTCAAGTATTTGACCTAGTGACCTAGTTTTTAACCCCATGTGACCCATTTTCAAACTTGACCAAGATATAATAAGACAAACATTCTGACAAAGTTGCATCAAGCTGGGGTCAAAAATATGGCCTTTAGAGTGTACACAAGGTTTTTCCAATATTTGACCTAGTGACCAGTTTTTGACCCCACATGACCCATTTTCGAACTTGACCGAGATTTCATTGAGACAAACATTCTGACAAAGTTTCATAATGATTGCATCAGAATGTGGCCTCTAGAGTGTACACAAGCAAAAGTTAACGGACAGACGACGGAAGACGGACAACACACCATCCCATAAGCTCTAGTAGAGCTAAAAACTGCTGTTTTATATCGGTGTTTTACAACAGATAACCACATGGCTAGCTACATACATCCAGATACTGATCAATTTAAATTTCAAGAAAATGTTTTGTTTCATACACTTCTTTTTTTAACATTCTGGCCTGAAATTCACCAACCATTCTTCAAACTTTTCTTAGACTTGAGCTGAAGTATTCAAATTTCATTCACAAATAATCACATGACCTTCAAAAATAAACAATCTATGAAGTTGCTATGTATTAATATTTATCAAATGTATACATGGCAGCTTGTTAAAACTTTTAGAAATACCAGTGACTGAAATTTGCATACTTGTGCTTAAAGGGACACTGTCTGTAAGTAAGCTGATATTGAGCCTCGCCAAATAACTGTTTGATATTATTCAAAAGTCAATATCTAACCGTTTTAATGGTTTAGGAACATTTTCTAGTTTTTTAAGATAATATTGTGACAGGTTTTAAGACAATTCAGTTAGCCATTGCTTTAAAATCTGGTTTTGGACAAGGTTGCCGTAAACATGACGGATGTTATGTTGACAAATTGTTTTGAATTTTTCTTTAATGTGACTTAAATTAAAACTTAAATTTACATATTTATTCAAGACTTCAGTCCTATTTCATTTTATTCAGTGAAAATAGCATTTCTCATGTAACATGATCGCAAAATGAAAGTCTGAACAAAGTGACAGACGTTACTTGAATTTTTGTTTTAAACTAAAACTATTTTTGTAATGTGATCAATTTTGTTTTTTAAAAAGAAGTATCGATTACATAATGTTTGCAACAAAAATGTCATAATCAAGACCACAGGTATTCGGCGCGTAATTTGGTCACTACTACCCCCCACCAATATACAATATAATATACAAAAAAAATATTTTTTTTGGAAAGCTTTAAAATGTTATGAAATGACTTTTTGGATGATGTTGTTTTTTGTTGTTGTTTTTTGTGTGATGTGGGGGTGGTAGAGGGGGGGTGGGGGGTAGTAGTGACCAAATTACGCGCCGAATACCTGTGATCAAGACATGAGCTGAGACAGATGAGTTTTATAATTTAAATTGTATTGTAATTATTTGTGATGGATTTTACCTTTGACATTTTGACATATGCATGTCGAATGTTACACCCAAATGTATTTGTTTAATAATCTTTTATTTCCGGAATAATATAATTTTGTGATGATCAGAAACAGATTCAAATATATGCAATTTAACATTCCCTCAACTTTAAAGTGGATTTCATCTATATAATAATATTGCAAAGTTTATGTTGTCAATGTTTGGTCGTGACAGTACGTGCCGTCAAACTGTTACTGATGAACGTATCTCAATCATTTTGTCCATGTGTTCTCACCTAAACTTTGGTATTTACTGCGGAGACTAACAGAAAATATTAAATCTGGAATGAATCAGGATCATGTTCTCTACAATAATGCATTAAATTATTAATTGCAGTTCAATTGTGACACACATTATTTCGGTAAAAAGTTGACCGACACTGAAATTGACCCACCTGATTTCAAACTACGTCATCTTGCGCAATGAATGATGACGTAATACACAAACTATAGGTCTGGGCTAAATCTGCGACTTTCCATTCGTATATAGATGCGTTAGCAACGTGAAATTTGGTGGATGCTCGGTAGTTATGAATTTGACCGAAACTGCACGTGTGTAAAATTCGATTTAATTCTAGAATAAAAGAGACTTTTAAAACTAATTATATTGTTTTAAATTGAAGTGAAATAAGAAACTGTTTGATTTACAAAATGTTTAGACTTCTTTTTCTTTTTTTCTACTAAGTGAATATTCTGAGTTTAATATTGCCATTTTGTTTACTTAAACCGTAACGGACGTATACAAATTTTCATTCTTAATTTTTCTTCATACATTTCAAACATCTTTTAATTTTTTTAACTGTGTTGTATTATTATTACTTATTACACTCCTTATTCACATGTATAGTTCAATAGTTGCAAGGAGGCACAGGAAAGTTTATAAAATGATTTACACATGTAAGTCTGAAACGTCACAAAATAGCCGCCAAAAAAACATTGAAATTTTCCCAAAAAAATGTAAAATCAAATATAACACGCCATATTTTTGTAAAACTGTTTGTTTTGTTCAAACAAATAACAATGTTTTTGGTCACTTCAAACTTGTTATTTAACAAATTTAGGAAAATATAGCAGACTGCGTCACGGACATCATTTTTTACACATTATCTAAAACATGTCCATACATGAAAACATAGCATAGACCCAGATAAGCCTGTAGTAATACATTTGTGAGTTTGAAAAAAAAAAGTCTTTAATTATTATTTTCTGCTGATCACGAAATCCAATAGCGCATTATATTTTATATATTGCATCTCTTACGTAATACATCTGGCCCGGTTAGCTCTGTCGGTAGCGAGCTCAACTATAGTGACGTTCGACTATTATTACCCGCGAGTGTAACTTTAGTGTGGGTTATGAGTTCAACCCCACAAAGTGGTACTTCTTTTTTGTACCATCTATTGAATTCCGTCAATCTTGGTTTTTAGTAAATATTCAATAATGGTTGGTGTTATATTGTCAAGTAATTATTTTGTTGTTTTATAGGCCAATAGTTACGGACATTGTCCCTTTAAGTATAAGAATATTATCAAGAATGGTTGGTGAATGGTTGGTGAATTCAAGGCCTGAGCTTTAAAGTGCTCCTTTGATAGAATTGGTCAACACACGACACATTTTGTAATATGAAGCAGCTGTACACACTATAAGTGTCAAACTGCTAATGGACAAAAAAGTTCAACATGCCATAGATCCATCTTCTTGATTCATTGTTACAATCTTCATGTCAAGGGTAGCCAGTGATAGCACATATATATAACGTAAAGGCTAATGGACAACAAGTGTATTGTGGAATCCCGAGATACATCAAACGCTGCACACTACAGTACAGACACTCCGGGAGATGTGTCACACATCACACGCTGCACACAACAGTACAGACTCTCTGGGAGATGTGACACATCACATGCTGCACACAACAGTACAGACTCTCTGGGAGATGCTGCACACAACAGTACAGACACTCTGGGAGATGCATGACACATCACACGCTGCACACTACAGTACAGACACTCCGGGAGATGTGTGACACATCACATGCTGCACACTACAGTACAGACACTCCGGGAGATGTGACACATCACATGCTGCACACAACAGTACAGACACTCCGGGAGATGTGACACATCACATGCTGCACACAACAGTACAGACTCTCCGGGAGATGTGTGACACATCACATGCTGCACACTACAGTACAGACACTCCGGGAGATGTGACACATCACATGCTGCACACAACAGTACAGACACTCCGGGAGATGTGACACATCACATGCTGCACACAACAGTACAGACACTCTGGGAGATGCATGACACATCACATGCTGCACACTACAGTACTTACACTCCGGGAGATCTATGTGTGACACAACACATGCTGCACACTACAGTACTTACACTCCGGGAGATCTATGTGTGACACAAAACATGCTGCACACTACAGTACAGACACTCCGGGAGATCTATGTGTGACACATCACATGCTGCACACTACAGTACAGACACTCCGGGAGATGTGACACATCACATGCTGCACACAACAGTACAGACTCTCTGGGAGATGCTGCACACAACAGTACAGACACTTTGGGAGATGCATGACACATCACACGCTGCACACAACAGTACAGACACTCCGGGAGATGTGTGACACATCACATGCTGCACACTACAGTACAGACACTCCGGGAGATGTGACACATCACATGCTGCACACAACAGTACAGACACTCCGGGAGATGTGTGACACATCACATGCTGCACACTACAGTACAGACACTCCGGGAGATGTGACACATCACATGCTGCACACAACAGTACAGACACTCCGGGAGATGTGACACATCACATGCTGCACACAACAGTACAGACACTCCGGGAGATGTGACACATCACATGCTGCACACAACAGTACAGACTCTCTGGGAGATGCTGCACACAACAGTACAGACACTTTGGGAGATGCATGACACATCACACGCTGCACACTACAGTACAGACACTCCGGGAGATGCATGCCACATCACACGCTACACACAACAGTACAGACACTCTGGGAGATGCATGACACAACAGTACAGACACTCTGGGAGATGCATGACACAACACATGCTGCACACTACAGTACTTACACTCCGGGAGATCTATGTGTGACACAAAACATGCTGCACACTACAGTACAGACACTCCGGGAGATGTGCGACACATCATACGCTGCACTCTACAGTACAGACACTAAGGCATGTGCGAGACACATCCCACGCTGCACACTATAGTACAGACACGCTGGGAGATGTGTGACACATCACACGCTGCATACTACAGTACAGACACTCCGGGAGATGTGACACATCCCACGCTGCACACTATAGTACAGACACTCCGGAAGATCTATGTGTGACAGATCACATGCTGCACACTACAGTACAGACACTCTGGGAGATACATGACACATCCCACGCTGAACACTATAGTACAGACACTCCGGGAGATGTGTGACACATCCCACGCTGCACACAACAGTACAGACACTCCGGGAGATGTGACACATCACATGCTGCACACAACAGTACAGACTCTCTGGGAGATGCTGCACACAACAGTACAGACACTTTGGGAGATGCATGACACATCACACGCTGCACACTACAGTACAGACACTCCGGGAGATGCATGCCACATCACACGCTACACACAACAGTACAGACACACTGGGAGATGCATGACACAACAGTACAGACACTCTGGGAGATGCATGCCACATCACACGCTACACACAACAGTACAGACTCTCTGGGAGATGCATGACACATCACATGCTGCACACTACAGTACTTACACTCCGGGAGATCTATGTGTGACACAAAACATGCTGCACACTACAATACAGACACTCCGGGAGATCTATGTGTGACACAACACATGCTGCACACTACAGTACAGACACTCCGGGAGATGTGACACATCACATGCTGCACACAACAGTACAGACTCTCTGGGAGATGCTGCACACAACAGTACAGACACTTTGGGAGATGCATGACACATCACACGCTGCACACTACAGTACAGACACTCCGGGAGATGCATGCCACATCACACGCTACACACAACAGTACAGACACTCTGGGAGATGCATTACACAACAGTACAGACACTCTGGGAGATGCATGACACAACACATGCTGCACACTACAGTACTTACACTCCGGGAGATCTATGTGTGACACAAAACATGCTGCACACTACAGTACAGACACTCCGGGAGATGTGCGACACATCATACGCTGCACTCTACAGTACAGACACTAAGGCATGTGCGAGACACATCCCACGCGGCACACTATAGTACAGACACGCTGGGAGATGTGTGACACATCACACGCTGCACACTACAGTACAGACACTCCGGGAGATGCATGCCACATCACACGCTACACACAACAGTACAGACACTCTGGGAGATGCATGACACAACAGTACAGACACTCTGGGAGATGCATGCCACATCACACGCTACACACAACAGTACAGACTCTCCGGGAGATCTATGTGTGACACAACACATGCTGCACACTACAGTACAGACACTCCGGGAGATGTGACACATCACATGCTGCACACTACAGTACAGACACTCCGGGAGATGTGACACATCACATGCTGCACACAACAGTACAGACTCTCTGGGAGATGCTGCAAACAACAGTACAGACACTTTGGGAGATGCATGACACATCACACGCTGCACACTACAGTACAGACACTCCGGGAGATGCATGACACATCACACGCTGCACACTACAGTACAGACACTCCGGGAGATGCATGCCACATCACACGCTACACACAACAGTACAGACACTCTGGGAGATGCATGACACAACAGTACAGACACTCTGGGAGATGCATGCCACATCACACGCTACACACAACAGTACAGACACTCTGGGAGATGCATAACACAACAGTACAGACTCTCTGGGAGATGCATGACACATCACATGCTGCACACTACAGTACTTACACTCCGGGAGATCTATGTGTGACACAAAACATGCTGCACACTACAGTACAGACACTCTGGGAGATCTATGTGTGACACAACACATGCTGCACACTACAGTACAGACACTCCGGGAGATGTGACACATCACATGCTGCACACTACAGTACAGACTCTCTGGGAGATGCTGCACACAACAGTACAGACACTTTGGGAGATGCATGACACATCACACGCTACACACAACAGTACAGACACTCTGGGAGATGCATGACACAACAGTACAGACACTCTGGGAGATGCATGACACAACACATGCTGCACACTACAGTACTTACACTCCGGGAGATCTATGTGTGACACAAAACATGCTGCACACTACAGTACAGAC
Source organism: Cyrtodaria siliqua (assembly GCA_037043455.1). NCBI lineage: Eukaryota > Metazoa > Mollusca > Bivalvia > Adapedonta > Hiatellidae > Cyrtodaria > Cyrtodaria siliqua. The sequence continues at coordinate 17,975 of JAWPHD010022408.1, read as the reverse complement.
ACTCCGGGAGATGTGCGACACATCATACGCTGCACTCTACAGTACAGACACTAAGGCATGTGCGAGACACATCCCACGCTGCACACTATAGTACAGACACGCTGGGAGATGTGTGACACATCACACGCTGCAAACTATAGTACAGACACTCCGGGAGATATGACACATCCCACGCTGCACACTATAGTACAGACACTCCGGAAGATCTATGTGTGACAGATCACATGCTGCACACTACAGTACAGACACTCTGGGAGATACATGACACATCCCACGCTGAACACTATAGTACAGACACTCCGGGAGATGTGTGACACATCCCACGCTGCACACTACAGTACAGACACTCCGGGAGATGCGTGACACATCAAACGCTGCACACTACAGTACAAACACTCCGGGAGATCTATGTGTGACACATCACACGCTGCACACTATAGTACAGACTTGCTGGGAGATCCAACAAGGGCTCCCAATTCAACAAAAAAGGACCAATTTGATGTTTCTTATGAGAAAAGAAAAAGGGGAAAAAAAAATAAAAAAATAAAATTAAAAGTTTTTTTTTAAAAAATAAACAAGAGGCCCAAGAGGGCCTGCATCGCTCTATTGGCTTGGAGTCTGTGATTGTGGGGAGGGGGATTGGGGATATTAGTTGTTGTGGAACATATGACGAAACCCTTTGCCATGCAAAGTCGCAGTCAAACATAACAAGTCCCCCAAGTACCCATGTAGAGGGGTCCCTTTATGCTAGAGTAACAAAACTCGTTTTATAAATGCATCCACATTTGAACAAGAAAGTAAATGTTATGTGTGTGTTTTTTTACCCGATTACCCACTAGGGGGCCCCAGCAACGGAACCAAAATACGAAAATTTATTGTGCATCTACACCCCCTTAACTAAGAAATTCGCCACACATGAACATGAAATCTCAAAGGCTACGGAGGGAGTTAGCATCTGAGCATCACAAGGCAGAAACTCTGTTATAATAATTTACTGCAATATCCCCAAGGGACCCCTTTATGCAGGCGGTCAAAACACGTTTTATATAATTATGTTGTGCCTCAAATGCTGTTTTTAGTAAAAAAACAGACGTCTCCCCTACTGGCAAAAGTGCCATAAATCCACCGAAAATCATTCAACTGGAACAAGATAATGAACTCAGTGCCAGTAACTACATCCTGCTACCATCATCAAGGCTGTAGATAATTTTGGACTACAATGAGTATTTACTCATCAGATTCAAAATGAATGAGCAAAAGGAACTCGTTCAGAGTAAACAATTTCTTGAAATAGTTCATGCTTTCAAAATGGATGTGAATTAATACATTTTAATATATACAGACCAAGTTGCATTCAACTACCCCAAAAATGCATTCCCTTTGCGTTTCGTTTGCGTTCCATTTGCGCTCCATTTGCATTTTGTTTGCATTTTATTTTTCAAATTTATGCGTTTTTTAAAAATGCAAATCATTTGCATTCTTGGATGCATTCAGCATTTATAAACATAACTATGCCTTCATTTAAATGCACAGAACAAAAGCAACAGAATGTGTGCGTTTAAATGCAGCCAGATCGGACTATTTACACCGGAGTTATGTCCGTTGATTTTCTGAAGTATGCTATAATTTGGCCTCGTTAACATGTTAGGGCCTTCATTTTTCATCCGATCTTTTTCAAACTTTACCAGATTGTTGATATCAGTGAAAGCTCAGAGGATTTTGAAAACCAGTTAGAACCAGTAACACCGGAGTTATGGCCCCTGATTTAAAATTGCTGTATTTTGCCTCAAGCCGACAGGGCCTTCATTTAGCCAGCTTTCAGCGAAACTACAGGGATGATCAGTATCACGCCTAGTTGTGCATATCGTCACCGTGTTCCGGTTGAATATTTTGGGCAGAGTTATGGCCCTTTAAAGATTTTAATACACTTAAATTTGTACAGACTTGTTCTCCCGAACCCCTGGCCGGATTTTGAAGAAACTTTGCAGGGATGATCAGTACCAGGGATGATCAGTACCAGGGATGATCGGTACGGGATGATCAGTACCAGGGATGATCAGTACCAAGCAGGGATGATCGGTACCAAGCAGGGATGATCAGTACCAAGCAGGGATGATCAGTACCAAGCAGGGATGATCAGTACCAAGCAGGGATGATCAGTACCAAGCAGGGATGATCGGTACCAAGCAGGGATGATCGGTACCAAGCAGGGATGATCAGTACCAAGCAGGGATGATCAGTACCAAGCAGGGATGATCGGTACCAAGCAGGGATGATCAGTACCAAGCAGGGATGATCAGTACCAAGCAGGGATGATCGGTACCAAGCCTAGAACTGTTGTGCTTATCTTCCCTGGGTTCCGGTTGACAGAATTTCGGCGGAGTTCGGCCAGTTACATATTCTGAGAATCTCAATATATGGACCCTAACATAAAACGATTATCAAATTCTCTTCACATGGCCTTCAGCATTTTTTTCACCCTTCTGAAATAACTGTTCAATTCGGAAAGTTTGCGTTAGTTTGTCTTAAATTGCGAATTTTTCACATTATCATGTATACATGCGCAATGCAGTAGTCTAATCACAATTCAGATGGTCTTTAAAGAGAAACTTCTGGCAATAAACTTGTTTTTTTGGGTTGTTTTTTTCAAAATTTAAATTGCTTTCAATTGAGAATTTATTACACCTGATTTGGGGGAAAGAAACACGTTTTGCAATTGCGAATGGTACCACATATTTAAGGGAAAAAATGCTGGCCTTTACAGAGGTCCAGATAATTTTTTCGCTAAGGAGTATTTCACTCCTTTAAAAAGGAGTATTTCACTCCTGGAAATAAGACTGGAGGGTAAAATTACAAGTGAAAAGTAATTAAAGAGTATTTGTCAAACAACGGTATTATTTTCATGTTTAGACAAGTATTTATTAGTACCAGATACGTCTTCATCTGCTAACATTTCAGAACTTTCTGTCATCATCTTTTGTTTAAGAGACAGTTTTGTAACGATATTATTTTCATTTATTAGTACCAGATACGTCTTCAACAGCTAACATTTCAGAACTTTCTGTCATCATCTTTTGTTTAAGAGACAGTTTTGTAACGATATTATTTTCATTTATTAGTACCAGATACGTCTTCATCTGCTAACATTTCAGAACTTTCTGTCATCATCTTTTGTTTAAGAGACAGTTTTGTAACGATATTATTTTCATTTATTAGTACCAGATACGTCTTCAACTGCTAACATTTCAGAACTTTCTGTCATCATCTTTTGTTTAAGAGACAGTTTTGTAACGATATTATTTTCATTTATTAGTACCAGATACGTCTTCATCTGCTAACATTTCAGAACTTTCTGTCATCATCTTTTGTTTAAGAGACAGTTTTGTGGCTTTTATACGAGACTCAGTATCACTATGACGTTCAATTGTAGACTTTTGAATGTTTGTCGTGCCTTCATTACCCAAGACAGTTTTCATTTTAAATTCTTGACAAAGTGAACATTTAAATTGTACAACAGCGGACTCGCTGTCTTTATTTTCGATCATCAGCCAAGGAAAGCTTGTTTTCCAACTTGACGTTTTTTAACGACGTCAGTTAAAATATCATTCAATGACTCGCCATGTTGGATGCTTTTCAAACGCCCAGACGAAATTGATAGTATTCAAACGCCCAGATGATTGTGAATGAAATCGGCAATGAATATTTATTAGCCGAAAGTCATTTGTAAATACTCTAGAATCTCCGGCTGCTCGACGCAACACTTTGTATATAGACGGAGATTATCGGGTAAATTTGATTCGCTGCGATTGGGAGAAATTGCCATGACGTCACGCACATTTGCATATTGCCTGGTTACATGTCGATGCTATTTTTAGAATGCTGTTTAAATGTACTCCCCGCAGTGGTTACTTCTCTGTTATTGGCTATCGCGGAGGTTGACTCGGAAGCTAATGAAATATTTACGCCTGTTTACCAGATAGCATGCGTAACTAGTAATTATTATGCATTTTTGTAACTCACAGAATTTTGAATCAATGAGTATCTGCCGATTTTGTATGAGTATTTTACGCAAATACGCATCCTATCTGGACCTCTGGCCTTTATCTCCGGGGTTTATCCCATACTGATGACTGTTTTGCAAGATATAAACTCAGATCAAGTGAACACACATTGTATGTATAAAGGGATATAACAAACCTATAAAAGTTGCTTTTCTTGATATAGTTATCAAGTGTTTCTGAGGCAGCACTTTTGTAATATAGCTGTGGTTTAGGGTCTTCAGCCTTCTTCAGCAGTTCTGTGAGGGTCTCAGATTTCTGTAGATAGGGCCGATGCAGCTCCCAGTCCATCCCCAGGCATTTCAGCAGCACATCTATGTTTATATTCAGAAAAAGTATTAGAAGATATATGACACATTTGATTTAAGCAGGTTACTCAATGAGCACCATTTTAATGTTCGTCGAGGACACCTGTATCACAGTAGGTTATTCCTACACAATTAGTTCATTAAAAGCCTTCGTATTGTTTCAGGTGCTACTTGAGTGGTGGCAGAAAAAATGATCATGGCTCCAGTAAAAAGGGAGTGTTTACCATAGAATTTGCAGCAACTCTGTAGTTCCGCAGGTGAGAAGGTTTGAGGCCCATTCTGCATATTTTTATTTAGATGTAAATGGAGAGTGGGCCTGGAATATTCCTGTTGGCGCCATATAACCTTTTTGTGTTGGTGCACCACAAAACCTTAGTTCCATTATTACGGTACAATTTGCACTATATCTCTTTCTGTTTTTAAAGAGGGATGCCTGCTAATTTCATGAACTGTTTAGCTGCCATGAGGCCCTCTTGCTTAAAAGACATTCATATTATAGATATCTAAGACATTTTAGCTCTAAGTCAACCTGCTTGTTATTATTTAAAACCCGATAAATATTTTAATAATCATGGTTTCTTAATTATGCAGTTACATGTACCTAGAACAAGATAGGTGTTCCGCAGAACACGTGTGTCACCTGTCAGCGGTTTGTCAGTATAACAAGGTTTTTTAGACCCGGATAAAAGACCTCGACAAACTGGCTTGAGAAAGTTTTTGTGAAGAAAAAAATGAGTATTTAACCCATATGATGACCTTCAGCGTGATCTTGACCTTTATATTTTAGTTTGGCCATGTCGATGTTGTCATGATAAGTATATATTGAAAGTTTGATGAAGAAATATCAAGAAATGAGAAAGTTATAGCATATTTGTGAAGAAAAAAATTAGTATTTAACCCATATAATGACCTTCAGTGTGACCTTGACCTTATATTTTAGTATGGTCATGTTGATGTTATCATGATGAGTATATATCGAATTATCAAGAAATGAGAAAGTTATAGCCAATGTTGTTTTCGTGACGGGCTGACGGAGGACAAAGTGATCCCTATTTATCGCATTTTTCTTCGAAAAGGCGACACAAAAAGGAAATTCATTCAGATTTAAAATACAATACTTTAAGATATTGAAAGGAAATATAATCTCTTTCACTCATCCATTGAACATAAATAATCATTCTTCCAAGTTTTCATTTAAACTGACTGTTACATTAAATATCACCAGACACAACCACTTATTATTTAATAAGCAGAGCTTTAAGTGCTTCGGCCAAACTTTTCAAAATACGGAGAAGTTAGACATGCAGGCTTATTAGCTTATTAGCTAAAAGCAAACTTGGCAGTTTTAAGAAACTACATTCATCAAAGCTGTATGCACAGACAACAGGGATGAGACACCATTAAGCTAATAGGTCTATAAATATGTATACAAGAATACATTTAGGGTATAGTAAAATCATATTTAATAAGGTACAAGGCTTTGTGTAAAATATTAAATTGCAGGGTTTGGTATTTATATGAACAATTGCAAGTTAACAACCTTGATATTTTAACACACATAAATTAATGAAACACTTAATATTCTTATATATACTTAAACAAAGTTACAGAAAGAGTTTATATTAATGCTGATTACTGTTATTAATTTGTGTTTTAGTATACTATCATGCATTGCAGATGGTTATAACTACTGGGTGTCTTGGATAACTGCTATACTATATCATACAGAACAAACACTGCATTAATCTTGCAAGCCTTTCTACATGCAAGCATCATTCATCAATGGGTGGGGTATAATTCATAACTTGTTCCCTCCAAGCCGCTAACCCAAGAATAACGTTGCCATGAGTGGATTCTTGCTAATTCACAAGGATGGTTGAAGTTGTAGGGGTATGGGTGTAAGGGTATGGGTGTAGGGGTATGGGTGTAAGGGGAGGTGTAAGGGAGATGAAATTGGGTTTAGGGAAAGGGGAGGGGCAGTGTTCAAGGTGGAAGTTGTTAGGGGGAGGGGTTAAAGGGGAGAGATGTAAAGGGAGGGGTCAAGGGAGATGGTGTAATTGCCAGGGCTTCTTTAAATGTTGTTTTTTCTTTGCCTAACATTATTCCCACCCTCTTACTTTCTCAACATTATTAAGTCTGGGATACATTTATAGAAGACAGTTTATCTAAAAATGTACCACTTTTGCATATTTGCACACTCTAATCTTCAATTTCTGCCTAATACACTCTTCCCCTATTTCCAAAAAAAAAGCCCTAAATTATGGGGAGGGTGTAAGGGGAGGGTTGTAAGAGTGGAGTATGTAAGGGAGGTATAAATGAAGAGGTGTACAAGGAGGGATTAAGAAGGGTAAGGGTGTAACGGTGAGGATGAAAGAGAAAAGGGTGTAAGGGGGAGTGGTTTTAAGGATAAGTTGTGTAAGTGGGAGAGGACAGGGTTGTAAGTGAGAGTGTGGGGGATATAAAGTGGAAGGAGAGATGTGTAAGAGGTTAGGGATGTAACGGAAGGAGTGTAAAGGGGAATGTGTTAGGTCGAGGATATAAGAAGGTTGTTAGGGGAGGTTTATGGGGAGGATGTAAGGATGCGGCGTATAATAGGAAAAGGTTTAAGGAGAGAGGTGAAATGGGAGGGTGTATGGGGGATGTGTAAGAGGAGTGGATAAGAGGTAGGGGTTAAGGAGAGGGACTTTATTACAAGAGGGTGTAAGGGAAGGGTGTAAAGTGGAGCATAAGGCCATCCTTAAAAATACATTTGTTTGCTGTTTCCCGACCCAGGATTTTATAAGTGGGTAGGTAGGTGACTTTCTTTTTTGCCAAGACAGTAAAAAAACATAAGAAATTAAAGAAAAATATACTAAAAACAGTAAAAAAAAGAAAAAAAATTGTTAAAGAATTGCTATAAAATGTTTTGGGTAGGGCCCTTTTTGCTGGGTAGGTAGGGAAACAGCAAACCAATAATTGTTTATGGTCGGCCTAAAAGGAGAAATGTGCAAGTGTAAGAAGGAGTAGTGTTAGAGGGAGGTGAAAGGTGGATAGTGTAAGGTGGATAGTGTAAGGGGAAGATGAAAGATAGAGGGATGTAAGAGGAGGCTGAAGGGAGGACGATGAAGAGGAGTGTGAGAGTCAGGGGTGTAAGGGGAGGGTTGTCAGGTATGTGAAAGGGGAGGTTATATGGGAGCAGTAAAAGAGAAGGGGTAAAGGGAAGTGGTGTTAGGGAAAGTCAGGAAAGAGTGTAAGGGGGATGGTGTAAACAGTAGGGGTGTAAGAGGAGTGTGTAAGGGGGATGATGTAAGGGATGGATGTAAGTGGAGTGTATAAGGGGAGGGGTAAAATGGAGAGTGGTATAAGGTGAGGGTGCAAGGGAGGGGTGTAAGAGGGAGTGTATAAGGGGAGGGACGAAAGGGAGAGTGATGTAAGGTGAGGATGTAAGGGAAGGGTGTAAGAGTGTACAAGGGGAGGGATGAAAGGGGGAGTGGTGTAAAGTGAGGGTGTAAGGGATGGGTGTAAGAGTGTACAAGGGGAGGGATGAAAGGGTGTGTGGTGTAAAGTGAGGGTGTAAGGGATGGGTGTAAGAGTGTATAAGGGGAGGGATGAAAGGGGGAGTGGTGTAAGGTGAGGGTGCAAGGGATGGGTGTAAGAGTGTATAAGGGTTACGGATGAAAGGGGGAGTGGTGTAAGGTGAAGGTTTAAGGGAGGGGTGTAAGAGTGTATAAGGGTTACGGATGAAAGGGGGAGTGGTGTAAAGTGAGGGAGTAAGGGATGGGTGTAAGAGTGTATAAGGGGAGGGATGAAAGGGGAGTGGTGTAAGGTGAGGGTGTAAGGGAAGGGTGTAAGAGTGTACAAGGGGAGGGATGAAAGGGGGAGTGGTGTAAAGTGAGGGAGTAAGGGATGGGTGTAAGAGTGTATAAGGGGAGGGATGAAAGGGGGAGTGGTGTAAGGTGAGGGTGCAAGGGATGGGTGTAAGAGTGTATAAGGGGAGGGATGAAAGGGGGAGTGGTGTAAGGTGAGGGAGTAAGGGATGGGTGTAAGAGTGTATAAGGGGAGGGATGAAAGGGGGAGTGGTGTAAAGTGAGGGAGTAAGGGATGGGTGTAAGAGTGTATAAGGGGAGGGATGAAAGGGGAGTGGTGTAAGGTGAGGGTGTAAGGGAAGGGTGTAAGAGTGTACAAGGGGAGGGATGAAAGGGGGAGTGGTGTAAGGTGAGGGAGTAAGGGATGGGTGTAAGAGTGTATAAGGGGAGGGATGAAAGGGGGAGTGGTGTAAAGTGAGGGAGTAAGGGATGGGTGTAAGAGTGTATAAGGGGAGGGATGAAAGGGGGAGTGGTGTAAGGTGAGGGAGTAAGGGATGGGTGTAAGAGTGTATAAGGGGAGGGATGAAAGGGGGAGTGGTGTAAAGTGAGGGTGCAAGGGATGGGTGTAAGAGTGTACAAGGGGAGGGATGAAAGGGGGAGTGGTGTAAGGTGAGGGAGTAAGGGATGGGTGTAAGAGTGTATAAGGGGAGGGATGAAAGGGGGAGTGGTGTAAGGTGAGGGAGTAAGGGATGGGTGTAAGAGTGTATAAGGGGAGGGATGAAAGGGGGAGTGGTGTAAGGTGAGGGAGTAAGGGATGGGTGTAAGAGGGAGTGTATAAGGGGAGGGATGAAAGGGGGAGTGGTGTAAGGTGAGGGAGTAAGGGATGGGTGTAAGAGTGTATAAGGGGAGGGATGACAGGGGGAGTGGTGTAAGGTGAGGGAGTAAGGGATGGGTGTAAGAGTGTATAAGGGGAGGGATGAAAGGGGGAGTGGTGTAAGGTGAGGGAGTAAGGGATGGGTGTAAGAGGGAGTGTATAAGAGGAGGGACGAAAGGGATAGGGATGTAAGGTGAAGGTGGAAGGGATGGGTGTAAGAAGAAGTGTATAAGGGGAGGGATGAAAGGGGGAGTGGTGTAAGGTGAGGGTGTAAGGGACGGGTGTAAGAGTGTACAAGGGGAGGGATGAAAGGTGGAGTGGTGTAAGGTGAGGGAGTAAGGGATGGGTGTAAGAGTGTATAAGGGGAGGGATGAAAGGGGGAGTGGTGTAAGGTGAGGGAGTAAGGGATGGGTGTAAGAGTGTATAAGGGGAGGGATGAAAGGGGAGTGGTGTAAGGTGAGGGTGTAAGGGACGGGTGTAAGAGGGTATAAGGGGAGGGATGAAAGGGGGAGTGGTGTAAGGTGAGGGTGTAAGGGACGGGTGTAAGAGTGCATAAGGGGAGGGATGAAAGGTGGAGTGGAGTGAGGTGAGGGTGTAAGGGATGGGTGTAAAGAGTGTATAAGGGGAGGGATGAAAGGGGAGTGGTGTAAGGTGAGGGTGTAAGGGAGGGGTGTAAGAGTGTATAAGGGAGGGATGAAAGGGGAGTGGTGTAAGGTGAGGGTGTAAGGGATGGTTGTAAAGAGTGTATAAGGGGAGGGATGAAAGGTGGAGTGGAGTGAGGTGAGGGTGTAAGGGATGGGTGTAAGAGGGAGTGTATAAGAGGAGGGACGAAAGGGATAGGGATGTAAGGTGAAGGTGGAAGGGATGGGTGTAAGAGGAAGTGTATAAGGGGAGGGATGAAAGGGGGAGTGGTGTAAGGTGAGGGTGTAAGGGACGGGTGTAAGAGTGCATAAGGGGAGGGATGAAAGGTGGAGTGGAGTGAGGTGAGGGTGTAAGGGATGGGTGTAAGAGGGAGTGTATAAGAGGAGGGACGAAAGGGATAGGGATGTAAGGTGAAGGTGGAAGGGATGGGTGTAAGAGGAAGTGTATAAGGGGAGGGACGAAAGGGAGAGTGGTGTAAGGTGAGGGTGCAAGGGATGGGTGTAAGAGGGAGTGTATATGGGGAGGCACAAAAGGCCCAAACAGGCCTGGAATATTCACCCCATAGATACCATTAGAGGCCCAAACAATCCTGGAGTATTCACCCCATAGATATTATAAGTGGCCCAAACAGGCCTGGAGTATTCACCCCATAGATGTTATAAAGTACGATGCTTACACAAGGCTATTTATAAATCCCCGAACTGTCCACGAAAAAGGGCTAGAGCCAAAACCAGATTTTACTAGACCATCAGACTACAGCACTAGGGACAGTACCCCGGCAGCCTCCTTCTAGTCTACTGATCCTACAGTAAGATATGACTGTACATGCAACGATTTGGCATTTAGCAATTTATTAAAGGGAGTACATCAGGCTTTTCATGGAGGTCTCAGTGTCCGACTTAAAATAGACAAATATTAACATTTTCTATTCTACATGGCCAAAACATAATGAATGAGCCTAAAAATGATCCTTGTTTTGCAAAGAAATTGATTCAGCACAGTAATATGTGCTATCCTAGGTGACGCACCATGGTTAATTTCAGCATTTTACGTCTGATTCCGTACTAGCTATAAGGTGTATTCAAAGTTTAGACATTAACAACATGGTTCTAACAGCATATTTTGATTGATATAAGTGTTTTATCACGAAATGGAACATTTTTATAATTAAAGATGTTTCTAGAAAAATCCTGATGTACCCCCTTTAACTGTTTCAGCTACTCATCCTCATTGTAGCAATACCATGGGTGTATGCAAGAATAAAGAAGCCCTGCGGATTATGATTAATAATATTTCTGTCGACACAGTTACCATAGCAGAAACATTATTACAGCCTGAATATTTGATTAACAATAAAACTGCGGAGAAAGCTTATTTATAGAGAGATACGAAGGATATTGCATCTGCTGTAAGGTTTCATATACGACCACTTAAATGTTCTCTTTTTAAGTAATCGGAAGTTTGATGGATACTCGAGCTGCCATATTTAGAAGCTATCAATTCGAACGTGGCATGAGGTATGAAATTTAATGGATTAGTTATAGATGACAGTATCTCGCAGTTCTTGTAAGATAAGCCTTTATAAAGCACATATGACACCAAGATTGTGTTTTACTGCAGCAAGGCTGGCCCTGTTACAAGTTAGCTTTTACTTTGATTTATATTGTATTTCAATCTCTGGCACTAAGGCTATGATTAGCAAGATAAATAATTAGCAAGATAAATAAACATCAATCTGTCATCATGCTTTTAACTGCACTAGCAAATAACTGACCCTGAGAGTGATGTACAGACACAGGGCCTGCCCCAGGTCCCATGTCATGTTCTGAAAGGAGGGCATAAATACAATATCCATAAATCTTGAACAATTAACAGAAAAACTGTTATAGTTAAACACAAATTTAGACAAGGGAATATATATAAAAGCTAGAAAATTTAATAGCTGTCAATTATTTAATATTATTTATTCTCCTTGAAAGTATAATTTTTATGAAAAAAATGTTTAACATAAATATATGCATGAATAAAAGGCTGAAAACTGTATCAATACGTGCAGGGTTTGATATTAACAGTTGTCCCCTTGTCCTGTGCCATGTAGATTCTACTGGGGACAAGTTAATTGTCCCAGGTGACCTGTCCTAAGGACAACTAAATTTTATAACAAGAAATGAATTTTACATCTTTAAAACTTGTGAATGAAAAAATGTCAAAACATTGGTGAGCACATTGTAAATGACAAATAAAAACCATCTTGTTTTCTTTGGTGGAATGCAACTGAGGGAATGTAATGTCACTTTCATGATTGATCTTGTTTTTTGTATCACTTTTACATGAAGTGCGGGGACAAGTAAATTTGACTGGGGACAGGTAAATTGTGTAAGTTACTTGTCCCAAGGACAAGTTGCTTGGAAAAAGTTAATATCAAACCCTGACGTGGTCCGAGTATTATCTTTCATACCCCATCCAACCCCTTCTCCAAGAAGCAAAAACGGGGTTGGCTGGGGTATGAAATAAAACCTTAATTTCGGCTTAGAAAGTGTGCATTTTGTTAAATTAAAACATTTAAAGGTAATTTTAAACCGGTTATCGCATTTTGTCAGTAAAACATGTTTTATTGTTGAAATATCCGTTATAAACGCCTGCTAATATAAGATTTCCCATCACTTAATGGAACTAAGGCGGAACCATGTAATGAAATACAGAATTATTTACCATTAATCTTCTAGCAGATCAACTTAAACTACTGGAAACAGCTGTTTATAAACAATGGGTAGGATAATAATAATAATAATAATAACAAGAGGTCAATGATCTTGAAGCTCTACTGATTGATTTTAATTTCAGGAAGTAGTCGCTACAAACTTGTTTTTTAAAAAATTATTTTTAGCCGTGGCGGCCTTCTTGAATTTCCGGCAGACCTGAAATTTTGCTACGATCAATTAGACATCAAGAGCAACATTCCTGTGAAGTTTCATGAAAATCTGTCAAGTAGTTTCAGAGGAGTAGTCGCTACAAGTTTTCATTATATAACTCTATGTAAACAAAGATGGCCGCTGACTGCCATGTTTAACATCGAATAAAAACGATTTTTGACAAGGACCAACATCATGTCATGCTGATCATTTTAGAAAAAGTCCCATATCAATATCACTTACAGTTTTCAAGAAGAAGTCGCTACAAACTTGTATTTTAAAAATCTATTTTTAGCTTTGGCGGCCATCTTGGATTTCACATACATGACTTTTTGCTAGGATCAACTAGACTTCATGGGCAACATTTCTGTAAAGTTTCATGAATACCCATCCAGTAGTTTCAGAGGAGTAGTTGCTACAAATAAAAGTTTACGGACGGACAGACAGACAGACGGACAGACGGACGACGGATGCCGCACCACGGCATAAGCTCTGCTGATCTCTGATCAGTCTGCTGATCTCTGATCAGTCAAGCTAAAAATAAAGAAATAAAATAAAAAATAAACAAATTAAACAAGAGGTCAATGACCTTGAAGCTCTACCGATTGATTTTGATTTCAGGAAGTAGTCGCTACAGACTTGTTTTTTGAAAATCTATTTTTTAACCGTGGCGGCCATCTTGAATTTCCGGCCGACCTGAAATTTTGCTAAGATCAACTAGACATCAAGAGCAACATTCCTGTGAAGTTTCATGAACATCCGTCAAGTAGTTTCAGAGGAGTAGTCGCTACAAGTTTTTACTATGTAGTCGCTACAAGTTTTTACTATATAACTCTATGTAACCAAAGATGGCCACTGGCAGCCATGTTTAACGTTGAATCAAAATAATTTTCCACAAGGATCTACATCATGTCATGCTGATCATTTTAGAAAAAGTCCCATATCAATATCACTTATAGTTTTCAAGAAGTATTCTCTACAAACTTATTTTTTAAAAATCTATTTTTAGCAGTGACGGCCATCTTGAATTTCTGGCCGACCTGAAATTTTCTAGGATCAATTAGACATCAAGAGCAACATTCCTGTGAAGTTTCATGACAATCCGCCAAGTAGTTTCAGAGGAGTAGTCGCTACAAGTTTTTACTATATAACTCTATGTAACCAAAGATGGCCACTGGCAGCCATGTTTAACGTCGAATCAAAATAATTTTCCACAAGGATCTACATCATGTCATGCTGATCATTTTAGAAAAAGTCCCATATCAATATCACTTATAGTTTTCAAGAAGTAGTCGCTACAAACTTATTTTTTAAAAATCTATTTTTAGCTGTGACGGCCATCTTGAATTTCCGGCCGACCTGAAATTTTGATAGGATCAATTAGACATCAAGAGCAACATTCCTGTAAAGTTTCATGACAATCCGCCAAGTAGTTTCAGAGGAGTAGTCGCTACAAGTTTTTACTATATAACTCTATGTAAACAAAGATGGCCACTGGCAGCCATGTTTAACGTCGAATCAAAATAATTTTCCACAAAACGATTTTTGACTAGGATCAACATCATGTAATGCTGATCATTTTAGAAAAAGTCCCATATCAATATCACTTATAGTTTTCAAGAAGTAGTCGCTACAAACTTATTTTTTAAAAATCTATTTTTAGCTGTGACGGCCATCTTGAATTTCCGGCCGACCTGAAATTTTTCTAGGATCAATTAGTCATCAAGAGCAACATTCCTGTAAAGTTTCATGACAATCCGCCAAGTAGTTTCAGAGAAGTAGTCGCTACAAGTTTTTACTATATAACTCTATGTAAACAAAGATGGCCCAGCCATGTTTAACGTTGAATCAAAATGATTTTTGACTAGGATCAACATCATGTCATGCTGATCATTTTAGAAAAAGTCCCATATCAATATCACTTATAGTTTTCAAGAAGAAGTCGCTACAAACTTGTATTTTAAAACTCTATTTTTAGCTTTGGCGGCCATCTTGGATTTCACATCAACATGAATTTTTGCTAGGATCAACTAGACTTTATGGGCAACATTTCTGTAAAGTTTCATGAATATCCATCCAGTAGTTTCAGAGGAGAAGTCGCTACAAATAAAAGTTTACGGACAGACGGACGACGGACGCCGCACCACGGCATAAGCTCTGCTGATCTCTGATGAGTAGAGCTAAAAATTTAAAACAAGCAGGGAGGGTTGCAACATATATGTGTAAGAATTGACTAAAACAACACAGAAATATTTTTAAAACAAGAGGTCAATGACCTTGAAGCTCTACTGATTGATTTTGATTTCAGGAAGTAGTCGCTACAAACTGGTTTTTTGAAAATCTATTTTTAGCCGTGGTGGCCATCTTGAATTTCCGGCCGACCTGAAATTTTGCTAGGATCAATTAGACATCAAGAGCAACATT
This sequence comes from Cyrtodaria siliqua, assembly GCA_037043455.1. Lineage (NCBI taxonomy): Eukaryota > Metazoa > Mollusca > Bivalvia > Adapedonta > Hiatellidae > Cyrtodaria > Cyrtodaria siliqua. Next base: position 2,972 of record JAWPHD010022408.1, on the reverse strand, counting down.
CCTGTGAAGTTTCATGAAAATCCGTCCGGTAGTTTCAGAGGAGTAGTCGCTACAAGTTTTCATTATATAACTCTATGTAAACAAAGATGGCCACTGACAGCCATGTTTAACATTGAATCAAAATAATGTTCGACTCGGATAACCATCATGTCATGCTGATCATTTTAGAAAAAGTCCCATATCAATATCTCTTATAGTTTTCAAGAAGTAGTCGCTACAAACTTATTTTTTAAAAATCTATTTTTAGCCATGGCGGCCATCTTGAATTTCCGGCCGACCTGAAATTTTGCTAAGATCAATTAGACATCAAGAGCAACATTCATGTGAAGTTTCATGAAAATCCGTCAAGTAGTTTCAGAGGAGTAGTCGCTACAAGTTATCATTATATAACTCTTATGTATACATACATGGCCACTGGCAGCCATGTTTAACGTCGAATCAAAATAATGTTCAACTTGAATAACCATCATGTCATGCTGATCATTTTCGAAAAAGTCCCATATCAATATCACTTATAGTTTTCAAGAAGTAGTCGCTACAAACTTGTATTTTGAAAATCTATTTTTAGCCATGGCGGCCATCTTGAATTTCCGGCCGACCTGAAATTTTGCAAGGATCAATTAGACATCAAGAGCAACATTCGTGTGAAGTTTCATGAAAATCCGTCAAGTATTTTCAGAGGAGTAGTCGCTACAAGTTTTCATTATATAACTCTATGTAAACAAAGATGGCCGCTGGCAGCCATGTTTAACGTCGAATCAAAACGATTTTCGACAAGGACCAACATCATGTCATGCTGATTATTTTAGAAAAAGTCCCATATCAATATCTCTTATAGTTTTCAAGAAGAAGTCGCTACAAACTTATTTTTTAAAAATCTATTTTTAGCTTTGGCGGCCATCTTGAATTTTCGGCTGACCTGAAATTTTGCTAGGATCAATTAGACATCAAGAGCAACATTCCTGTGAAGTTTCATGAAAATCCGTCAAGTAGTTTCAGAAGAGTAGTCGCTACAAGTTTTCATTATATAACTCTATGTAAACAAAGATGGCCGCTGGCAGCCATGTTTAACGTCGAATCAAAACGATTTTCGACAAGGACCAACATCATGTCATGCTGATCATTTTAGAAAAAGTCCCATAGCAATATCCCTTAGAGTTTTCAAGAAGTAGTCGCTACAAACTTGTTTTTTAAAAACCTATTTTTAGATTTGGCGGCCATCTTGGATTTCACATCTACATGAATTTTTGCTAGGATCAACTAGACTTCATGGGCAACATTTCTGTAAAGTTTCATGAAAATCTATTCAGTAGTTTCAGAGGAGTAGTCGCTACAAAAAAAAAGTTAACGGACGGACAGACAGACAGACAGACGGACGCCGCACCACGGCATAAGCTCTGCTGATCTCTGATCAGAAGAGCTAAAAAACTAAAAACTAAAAATTCAAGTGTGGTGCGTGGTGGGTGGGGTGATGGGGGGGGGGGGGGGGGGGGGGGGGGGGGGTTGCAACATACATATGTAAGAATTGACAAAAGCAACACAGAAATACGTAAAAAAAAAAGAAAAAAATTCAAGTCTGGGGCGGGGTGTGGGTGATGGGGTGAGAGGCTTCGGGGTGGGTCGGTGGGGGCGGGGAGGGTTGCAACATTTATGTGTAAGAATTGACTAAAACAACACAGAAATATTTTTTAGAAAAATAAAAAATAACAAGAGGTCAATGACCTTGAAGCTCTACTGATTGATTTTGTTTTCAGGAAGAAGTCGCTACAAACTTGTTTTTTGAAAATCTATTTTTAGCAGTGGCGGCCATCTTGAATTTCCGGCCGACCTGAAATTTTGCTAGGATCAATCAGACATCAAGAGCAACATTCCTGTGAAGTTTCATGAAAATCCGTCAAGTAGTTTCAGAGGAGTAGTCGCTACAAGTTTTCATTATATAACTCTATGTAAACAAAGATGGCCGCTGACAGCCATGTTAAACATTGAATCAAAATAATGTTCAACTCGGATAACCATCTGTCATGCTGATAATTTTAGAAAAAGTCCCATATCAATATCACTTATAGTTTTCAAGAAGTAGTCGCTACAAACTTATTTTTTTAAATCTATTTTTAGCTGTGGCGGCCATCTTGAATTTCTGGCCGATCTGAAATTTTGCTAGGATCAATTAGACATCAAGAGCAACATTCCTGTGAAGTTTCATGAAAATCCGTCAAGTAGTTTCAGACGAGTAGTCGCTACAAGTTTTCAATATATAACTCTATGTAAACAAAGATGGCCACTGGCAGCCATGTTTAACGTCGAATCAAAATAATGTTCGACTCGGATAACCATCATGTCATGCTGATCATTTTAGAAAAAGTCCAATATCAATATCTCTTATAGTTTTCAAGAAGTAGTCGCTACAAACTTATTTTTTAAAAATCTATTTTTAGCCGTGGCGGCCATCTTGAATTTCCGGCCGACCTGAAATTTTGCTAGGATCAATTAGACATCAAGAGCAACATTCCTGTGAAGTTTCATGAAAATCCGTCAAGTAGTTTCAGAGGAGTAGTCGCTACAAGTTTTCATTATATAACTCTATGTAAACAATGATGGCCGCTGGCAGCCATGTTTAACGTCGAATCAAAACGATTTTCGACAAGGACCAACATCATGTCATCCTGATCATTTTAGAAAAAGTCCCATATCAATATTTCTTATAGTTTTCAAGAAGAAGTCGCTACAAACTTATTTTTTAAAAATCTATTTTTAGCCGTGGTGGCCATCTTGAATTTACGGCCGACCTGAAATTTTGCTAGGATCAATTAGACATCAAGAGCAACATTCCTGTGAAGTTTCATGAAAATCCGTAAAGTAGTTTCAGAGGAGTAGTCGCTACAAGTTTTCATTATATAACTCTATGTAAACAAAGATGGCCGCTGGCAGCCTTGTTTAACGTCGAATCAAAACAATTTTCGACAAGGACCAAC
>JAWPHD010022407.1:0-25191 GCA_037043455.1 Cyrtodaria siliqua | reverse complement strand
GTCGCGTCACCGTTTATTATTTAACAGATAATAGTTACATGGTTGCATATTTGCTTTTCATTTTTGGTATGATGTGAAAATACATTATGAAAAACACATAAGGTTACATTCCACTAATTATAAAGATTACATACGGTTACACTCCACTAATTTTTACATAAGATTCCACTAAGTTTTTAATTATTTGTCCTGTTATTTAACAGATAATGGTTGCATCTGTTCTTTTTCATTTTTTTTATGACATGAAAATACACAATAATAACCTCATAAAGTTATACGCTACTAATTTTAAGACCTCATAAGGTTACACTCCACTAATTTACGTTGTGTTGTGTCCCGTCTCGTCGCATCCCGTTGCATTATTTAACAAATAATGGTTCCATGGTTGCATATTTGCTTTTCCTTTTTCGTATTTTGTAAAAATACATTATGAAAACCAATAAGGTTACATTCCACTAATTATACAGACTTCGTAAGGTTACCTCCACTAATTTTTACACACGATTCCACTAAATTTTTAATTATTTGTACTGCTATTTAACAGATAATGGTTTCATATTTTCTTTTTCTTTTTTTATGATTTGAAAATACATGTTCGTACTGAAACTTCATAAAGTTACACACTATGAATTTTAATACCTCATAAGGCTACACTCCACTAATTTACCTCAAGTCCCATTATTTACCAAACAATGGTTACATTGTTGCATATTTGCTTTTCCTTTTTGGTTTGATGTGAAAATACATTATGAAAACCACATAAGGTTACATTCCACTAATTACTTCACAGAAATGTTGCTCTTGATGTCTAGTTGATCCTAGCAAAACTTCAGGTCGGCCGGAAATTCAAGATGGCCACCAGGGATAAAAATTGATTTTTAAAAAACAAGTTTGTAGCGACTACTTCATGAAACTATAAGTGATATTGATGTGGGACTTTTTCTTAAATGATCAGCATGACAAGATGTTGGTCCTTGTTGAAAATCATTTTGATTCGACATTAAACATGGCTGCCAGTGGCCATCTTTGTTTATATAGAGTTATATAGTAAAAACTTGTAACATCTACTCTGAAACTACTTGACAGATTTTCATGAAACTTCACAGGAATGCTGATCTAGCTATCAGTACCTGTCAGCAGGGCTTCATGGTCATTGATCTCTTGTATTATTTAATATTTAATATGTGAGACTCCACATATTTTTTAATGATTTGTAATTGAGATTCTGCTCAGCACAAACTTCAGATATTCCCACACATTCATATTAAAGAAATGATACCTATTCTGACTGGACACCAATACGGGAGTATTAATCACATTCACATATTTTGCATTAAATTAATTTTTTAGTTAATTTGTATGAAAATACAGAATCAGTACCTTTTTTGAAAATACACACATATTCAAAACTGTCACCAAGCCAGGGTATTTATCACCTTTAGTGATAGCTCTAGTAATGTCTGGGGACCAAAAAACAACAATTTTTTTTTAGATCAAATCCCTTTCTTTGTATTTTATATTAATTGTGTAATTAAACATGTTAATGATATTCATATTAGGTTTTACCAACATATGTACCAACATATTTAAAAAAAAAGGCTTTTATTAGCTACCTGAACACTTAACTTTTCAATACTTGTGTCACCAAACCAATGGAGTTTAGCATATAAAATGTTATTTCTTGCATTTCAGTTGTCTGCACTGGAGATAATGAAACCAATGTGTACAACTTGAGTTCTCACATTTGCTGTGGTGGTGAAGTTAAGCAGCTTCTTGTGGAGAACAGCACATGTTGTGGACACAAAGTTATCAACACCGAGGAAGACCTGTGTTGCAACCACACTGTTCACCAGCAGAAAGATGATGTTGGTTGCTGTGGCAAGGAGGTTTACAACAGAACTACACGGTTTTGTTTGAGAAACAAATTATACTCGCGTGAAGGTACTGCAACATTTTTTAGATTCATTTTGAAATTTGATTGTCTGATAACCACTTGTTTGAATGCAAACTCATGATAGTTTTTGTTTGCAATGGTTTTAAACGTTTCATATGCAATAAAATCAGAGATCAGTGGAGCTTATGCCATGGTGGTCATCTGTCCATTCGCAAAAACATTCTGTGGCAATTACTCCTCTGAAACTACTTGATGGAATTTCAAGAACTTTACAGGAACCATGCTATTGATGCCTAGTTGATCGTCTATGGATTTGAAACCTTTACCAAAATGACTGACAATTGAGACATGTAGATGTTCATTGGCAAAATTTATTTTGCTTCAACGTCAAACATGACTGACAGCGGCCATCTTTGTTTACACATATTATATAGGAAAAACTTGTGGTGACTAATCCTCTGAAACCACCACAAGGATTTTCAGAAATTTTCAGAAATGTTTCTCTTGATGTCTAGTTGATCTTGAGTAAAAATCAGGTCGACCTTAAATTCCAAATGGCCACTACAGCTCTAAATTGATAATGAAAATACACTTTTATGTTGACTACTTTTCACAATGAGTTTTATTAATTAAGAACATTTAGATTAAAACATGGCTGCCAGTGGCCATCTTTGTTTACATATAGGAAAAACTTGTGTCAATTACTCCTTTGAATCTACTTGATGGACTTCTATGAAACTTTACAGGAATGATATGCTTGATGCCTAGTTGGCCCTAACTTAAATCAGTTTTAAAATGATTGCCACAGTTGTATACTTTCGGAATGCAATTTTGTAGCGGCTGCTTCTGAAAAATTGTTAAGTATTTAGGATTTTGAACCCTAACCAAAATGACTGACATGTAGTTGGTCTTAAGCAAAAGTTGTTTTGATTTTGATTCGTATGTCAAACATGGCTGTCAGTAGTCGTCTTCATAAATATATATATAAACTTGTGACGACTGGACGACCATAAAACTATTCAGAAATATTGCATTTTTAAATAATATATAAAGTTTTTAAGATAAATCAATTTTAATAATTATTAAATATTTAAAAAAAAAAACTGGATTAATTAGCGTAGACATTTGACCCAACCTACCCAACCTATTTGTCTTGGATCAACAGTTGCTATTTGCTGTATGATAAATATTTAATTCCCTAATTGGATCCTAATATATATCTAACCTAATTAAGGCTCATTATAAAAATGATCTCCGTGGCTGAATTTCACATAGCTATCAAAAACCTATCATTGACCTCCTGATTTTAAATTGTTTGGCGGAGAAGCATTGAAACTTCTCACATGTTTTTATCTTGGTGACAGCAGTATATTCCATTGAAAAAGGTCCATATGAGTTACCTTGACCTACTTTTTGCACTTTTTTAATTCACATTAAAGTAATATCGATTTTTTTTTATGAGGCCATTATTCAGATACCAAAAGCCAGACAGCTTTCAAACTTCATACACATTTACATCCATATGACACCAGTATGTTCCTACCAAAAGTAGGTCAGTATTAATGACCTTGAACTACTTTTCACACTTCGATAGTTTACATTCAAGTTTTATTTATTACAGTCATTACTCAGATACCAAAACCCATACAGTTTTGAAACTTCATAACATTTACTGTACATATACGTGCCAGCAGTGCATGTACGTTCCTACTGTACATATACGTGCCAGCAGTGCATGTACGTTCCTACTGTACATATACGTGCCAGCAGTGCATGTATGTTCCTACTGTACATATACGTGCCAGCAGTGCATGTACGTTCCTACTGTACATATACGTGCCAGCAGTGCATGTACATTCCTACTGTACATATATACGTGCCAGCAGTGCATATACATGCCAGCAGTGCATATACGTGCCAGCAGTGCATATACGTTCCTACTGTACATGTACATGCCAGCAGTGCATCTACGTTCCTACTGTACATATACGTGCCAGCAGTACATATACGTTCCTACGAAAAAGAAGGTGTATAAGAATGGCCTTGACATATTTGACATATTTTTCATACTCCTTGATTTAGTTGATTCCTCACACAATAACAGCCATACAGTTTTCAAACTTCATACACACTAACATTTCCAAGACAGCAACATGTTCCTCTAAAAGAAAGTCAATGAATATGAAATATTTCAAATTTGTGTGACAGATGGTGCTAAAGCGGGGTATCTGCAAACTATTTTACAAAAAAAAGAAAAGACTTTCTGAAGAAAGTCTTTTCTTTTTTTTGTAAAATAGTTTTTCAGCATCAGCTTTGATTGTAAGGCATAAAGTAAAACAGAACATTAATTCACAAAAACCAAGAGCAAGCGGGTAAAAAAGTTAAATTCTACCCCTGTACATTGGACGGGATTTGAAAACAAGCTTTTGGTTAAAACTTATATAATTTCCATCTCAATGGTAACTTTAAGTCTAGTTGTCTAACATACATGAAGTAGAATTTATATCAATAGTTCATGAATTTAGTACAATATCACACTTTGTAATGTATACTTTTAGGTGATACCATGGGTGTACCAGATCATGGCGATATTCCAGTTCCAACACGTGTTCCAGATCCGACGGACGCGTTAATTCCTGTGTATGAATTCGAGCCCAGGCCTGTTACTGAGCGTGTGCCAATAAAAACAAGTAGGATTGATTTGTCCAAAACCAGTGACGATGGCAAAGATGGTGATATGAAAATGCCAGCAGATACAAAGTCAGCTTTTTATAATAACTTCACAACAGGCATTTTGGTATTGTGTGGTTTGATGTTGTCAGGTAAGTAGTATGTACATTTCTTATCAATTCCTTAACCATTGCGTATTTCTTCATTGTGAACAGTCCTAGTCACTGAGGCATCACTTAAAGTTAGGTTAATTCTAGCATTATGTTTTTTCATATTCCCAATGTTCCTTCTCGCATCAACAATTAAAAGCTGTCATACAAATCTACATTTCCTGTTGCAAGCCATCCTAAACATATAGCGATTATTTGTCCCAGATTGTCTTAATTAATTTATTCACTTACTGTAAAATTCGGCCAACTATTTGTGATAAATGATACACAATTTGGTTTCTTTAAAAAGAAGCAGTCAGATAGGGTGGCAGCAAAGGTTTTATAGTGAGTAAAGAAATTTATTGACACAAGGCGATGGACAAATAATCGCTATATCAGGTTGGGATGGTTTGTAATTCACTTAAGCTGTAAAGACTGAATCAGGCCTGCCATTTCTCAAACATTGTGCTGTTAATTAACGGCTTTTTTATGCGAGTGCAGGCTTACCAGATTTTCAGTTAAATTTGCCGTCATTTTTGAAAAAAGTCTTAACATTAATTTCATAGGGTTAGCAGTCCATAGTTTCTATACAAATTTTATGAAAATACCAACAAGTGTATACAACACACCACTGAACTGTGCGGGTGTTCAGTTGATAAGTCGGCATATGACCACTAATTGGTTTGTTGGTACAGTGGATCAATCAAAAAGTCCAACATTATGCAAATCGCCCGCAGCGTGTGTATTGTTGAAATTAGAGTTAAGTATAAGCCTTGATATTTGACGTTAATAGTAGCGGTCAATTTTAGACACTACGGTGCGTGTTTTGGGAAGTCAAGCGCAGTGGCATCTCTACGCCCAATGACCTGTCGAGAACTCTGCTATAATATAAAGAATATACTTGTTGTTAATTGTATTTTATTAGTACCTTCCAGTTTGGAATTAATTACTTTTGCACAAAATGGCAGATAGGTTTTCTCCCTCCATTCATCCATCCACATCCATCTGTCTGCTTGTCGATCCATCCCCAAAACTGGATCCTGTGATTGTGGATTAACAGTTCGAGATAAAAGATACGATTTTTTACAGGTGCATTTAAGACATTCCACCAAGTCTTCTATTAGTCTGTTATACAAAGACAGCTGTAATGGGCTCAATTTTCATTAAAAACAAACAGCAAACTACACTTGGAAGAAAAGGATAAAGCCTGATACATTTATTTTTCTATAGTGGGGCCTCAGTCTGAAAAGGTGTGTGTTTCCATTCTTGAAAGTTAAAAAGCATGACATTATTGTTATGAAGGTTACCTTCTTGTTTTGTCCATGCCCTAAAACAGTAAAGATCGTAGTGATGGAATGTCTTTAAGGGCACTGAGGGGTATGCAGGCACATGTAAAAAAAAAAAAGCTCCGATCCTATATAGCCACCTTTTTTTCTCTGGGAGATTAATGGATCTTGTGATTGTGGAGTAATGCCTCAAACTACTTTTAGGAAGGTTTTAGGAGTTTTAGGAATATTAAGGGCAATGATGGGAAAATAAAATTCAATTGAATCCAATATGGCCGTCTAATGGGAATTTCTTTTTCATATTTAAATTCCCATTTTCCAAAAATCTCAGGCTTTTTCTTAATTTTATTATGGTAGCCCTGCTAAATTAGACTTGTATTGTGCTGCTTTTTCAGTTTTACCAGGGATGGTAATATACCGCTTTTTAGGAAGACACAAGATATTGACAAATAAGTCTTTATGCGGAAAGCATAAAGGTGCAGACAATGTTATTTCCTCAGCAGCTTCCTTATCATCAGTTGGCACACAATTTGAGATCCCAGAAAATCGTTTACCGGTAGCTGCCAATTTCTCAAGGCAACTTCCCGCAACTGTTGATGAACCAGCACCATCTGCAGTCAAATCAGAAAATGATGTATCTAGTCCTGGAGACACACCGCTGAGGGTGAATGATGGAGCTATTCACAGACAAAATGCTACCAATGGTGAGAATGCTGGCAGTTATAGCGACTGCAGCATTGTGACCCTGACACTTTGCAATTCTGACGCAGGTCTTCACATACCTGACAAATTTCTAGTGAAATCTAATTTACCAACACAAGTACTCAAATTGCCAATCGACCAAGCCTTGAGCAAAAATGTGATGACTGCCGAGAAAAATTTGACTTTCAATATTTTCAAGGACAACACAACGCAGACACATTCTCTAAAAAACAGTTACAAGCATGACTGTTTTGGAAATCCCTTTCAGTTTAATGCCGTCATTTCCAAAAGCAAGAGTACCATCGCGCTAGAAAATTCTGATGTAATAATGAAGCTACCTGAAGAGGATTTGGAAGTAAATGACATCGAATGTTTTGGCTCGAGCCATCCCGATATTCAAGCTTTAAGAAAGAAGTTAGGTCTCACAAAAGATGAATGTTTAGTTTCTCCAGCAGTGGAATACATGTTACAAGGTATTGACAAACTCCGTGGCTATGCAGTTATAAAGATGCCGTACTGCGGAAATGTAGAGGATCTGTGTGTATGGAGGGTGGTGTTTCATGAAGGAGAAGATCAACTCCCTAAAAGAGTAGAAGTTCCGAGAAAAGATCAAGCTGATGAAAATTTAGATACATTCTATGTTGCCGATCAGAATCAAAGGGTCGTGTACATTTACACGAAGGTGTTTAGTTTATATACTTGCACGAGTTGTAATGTCAAAGCACCAATCAAGCTGATAGCTTATCTCTATGGCAACATGAAGAAAGTGACTGTTGGTGAGGTTAGAGTTCAACTGACGCTCTACATCATGGATGAAATCTACATTTTCAAGGATTATATTTCGGTAAGAGCATAATTTTTTATGTTACACATTTTCTAAAACAAAAGTTTAAAACACATTTTTTAAAATCATCTTTCATTTTGGATTAGTGTTAAAAAATTACCAGACTGGTTTCATCTTTTGATGCGTATATCAATCAGTTATTATGACCATTAACTTTCAACTAATTAATTATATGCATCATGAAAGTCATATGTTACTTATTGGCCATTACAAATAAAAATTAATGGGACCAGCGCGCTTAACTTTTCAAGAAGATAAAATTGATACATTCCAAAAAGAAAATTGATACATAAACAAATGTAGAAATTAATAATAGAAAATGATTAGATTTTTTTCCCAGTGATAAAAAATAATACATTTAATAGTAAGCTAGTTGAAAGTTGTTTAATTAAATTACATAAATAAAAAACATATTGACATTCCAAGAACCTAGTCACAATTCCTCAGTACCCACCTAATGTGTGTCAATAAAACTCTCATTGTGTATTTCACGCTTGATTAGAGATACGGTTGAACTGCTAAATAATGAGTTTAAATCATCTGCTCTGATTGCATGAACACATTTTAAAGTCAATGGGTACTAGGATTTTGCTAAGTGCTTCGAATTAGTGCAGCTTTCGATATTCCTAATTCTAAAATATGCCAACTAAAATTATTTTGACATCAGGTTTTACTATATGTAACACAAGTGTATTTGCAAAAAATTATTCAACATATTTAATGTTAAAGCTGAATTACAAGCGATATTTAATTAAATTGAATTTCAAGCGATATTTAATTAAATTGAATTTCAAGCGACATTTAATTAAATTGAATTTCAAGCGATATTTAATTAAATTGAATTTCAAGCGATATTTAATTAAATTGAATTTAAAGCGATATTTAATAAAATTGAATTTCAAGCGATATTTAATTAAATTGAATTTCTTGAATTTCAAGCGATATTTAATTAAATTGAATTTCAAGCGATATTTAATTAAATTGAATTTCAAGCGATATTTAATTAAATTGAATTTCAAGCGATATTTAATTAAAAGGAAGGCAATTTAGGATTATCCATTTTATTATAGACTGAACATCTGCAATAAATGGGTCAAACTTGTATGTTTTTTTTATATTGTTTCCTGCTAATTTTAAGAAGTTTATATCTGTAAGCAGACTTAGATTCATGTTACCGGTATGTATGTGTTTTATCAGCACATTTCATGTTTTCGTATAAAGGGAAGGGAATTCTCAAAAGATGTAACAATTTAAACAAATAATAAATATTTTACAAACTATTCTAAACATTCTATTAAATCATTTTAGAATTCTTTTATTATTAGAATTTTGTGTTTCTGGGTCTCAAGCACCTCATTACGCAATGTCCAGTAAAACCTCAGTGTGTTCTGAGAATGTAATGAGCTTTAAATTAACTGGTTTCATTGGTCCAGTTTTTATCACTGGACCAATCAGAATGCTTCATTCATATTTTCATTTGGTTGCTTCTATCATGACATCTCACTTTCTGCTATTATGACATCACACCCTGGTATTATGACATCACACCCTGGTATTATGACATCACGGCTCAGTGTGTTCTCAGAACTGAATGAGCCTTTTAATTGCTGTGAAAAACAGAATCCGACAGTTTGAATCACTCATTGAGTAACGAGTTTCTTGAAACCAAGAATCACAAAATTCTAAAAATCAAATAATTCTAAAATTATTTAATAGACTGTTTCTATTATATATTTAAAATAAGAACATTAGTTAAGGACTATTCCATTAAATCATACATGGGACACCTGGCTTGGAATTCACCAACCATTCTTTAGACTATTCTTAGACATGAGCTCAAGTCTAAATTTCATTCACATTTATTTCCACGACCTTCATAGAAAAACAATTGTATGAAGTTGTTATTTATTAGAATTCATCATATTTATACATAGCAGCTTCTTATGAACGTTTATCCTTTAAACTTATAGCAAAATGTTTGATTGAAATTTGCATACTTAGGCTTAAAGGGACACTGTCCGTAACTTTTAGCTTATAAAACACACACTTATTATGTTCGCAAACATTACACACTAAACAGTATTGAATATTTACTAATTAAAAGCAAGATTGTTTGACGGAATTCAATCGCGGTACAAAAAAAAGAATAACCGCTTCTGGCATTTGAACTTGCAGTCAAAACTAAAATTACACACGCGGTAATAATAGTGAGTGTGTGCGTGAAGTAGCCACATTGCTCCCGACTGAGCTAACCAGGCTATATATATTACGTATTACATACTATGGTTAAAACCTAATACGCTAATGGAAGTCACGTGATCGCAGGAAAGGTAAATATATGGGACCAACTTTATTTACAAATAATAATTAAAAGCTTCTTTTTTTCAAACACACAAATGTATTACTACAGACTTCTTAATTAGGGTCTATGCTCATGTTTTCATGTATACATTTCACTGAATAAAAGTCAGACGGTTATTTGGTTCTGCTCAATATCTGCTTACTTACGGACAGTGTCCCTTTAAGTCCAAGAATATTGTCAAGAATGGTTGGTGAATTCAAGGACAGGAAGGCACTTTTGAAATTGAGCATGCACCCATAGATGCAGAATTGTGTTTGAAGAACCAAATCTTGGAAAAACCAAATCTTGGAAAATAGGGTTCACCCATAGATGCAAAATTGTGTTTGAAGAACCAAATCTTGGAAAATAGGGTTCACCTATAGATGCAGAATTGTGTTTGAAGAACCAAATCTTGGAAAATAGGGTTCACCCATAGATGCAGAATTGTGTTTGAAGAACCAAATCTTGGAAAATAGGGTTCACCCATAGATGCAAAATTGTGTTTGAAGAACCAAATCTTGGAAAATAGGGTTCACCCATAGATGCAGAATTGTGTTTGAAGAACCAAATCTTGGAAAATAGGGTTCACCCATAGATGCAAAATTGTGTTTGAAGAACCAAATCTTGGAAAATAGGGTTCACCCATAGATGCAGAATTGTGTTTGAAGAACCAAATCTTGGAAAATAGGGTTCACCCATAGATGCAAAATTGTGTTTGAAGAACCAAATCTTGGAAAATAGGGTTCACCCATAGATGCAAAATTGTGTTTGAAGAACCAAATCTTGGAAAATAGGGTTCACCCATAGATGCAAAATTGTGTTTGAAGAACCAAATCTTGGAAAATAGGGTTCACCCATAGATGCAGAATTGTGTTTGAAGAACCAAATCTTGGAAAATAGGGTTCACCCATAGATGCAGAATTGTGTTTGAAGAACCAAATCTTGGAAAATAGGGTTCACCCATAGATGCAGAATTGTGTTTGAAGAACCAAATCTTGGAAAATAGGGTTCACCCCATGGATGCAAAATTGTGTTTGAAGAACCAAATCTTGGAAAATAGGGTTCACCCATAGATGCAAAATTGTGTTTGAAGAACCAAATCTTGGAAAATAGGGTTCACCCATAGATGCAAAATTGTGTTTGAAGAACCAAATCTTGGAAAATAGGGTTCACCCATAGATGCAAAATTGTGTTTGAAGAACCAAATCTTGGAAAATAGGGTTCACCCATAGATGCAAAATTGTGTTTGAAGAACCAAATCTTGGAAAATAGGGTTCACCCATAGATGCAAAATTGTGTTTGAAGAACCAAATCTTGGAAAATAGGGTTCATCCATAGATGTTTTTTAAATGTCCTAACTTGGTCCCCGAGTATTTTGAATGGAATAGCCCTAAGATACAAAAGTAATTTGGAATTTTGTTCAGTGTATACTATACTGTTTCAGAAACTAAACGTGGACGAGGCTAACTTTGGAAGGAAACAGCTGGACTGGAAGCCAATAGATCTCCCATTTGAAATATCTGACAAAAATCATCTTTCCACATACCTAAACATAGATGACAAAAGTTCATGGGACCACGTTAGAGACCCTGATGAACCAAACTTTGAAGTTAACAGACAGGTTTGGTTTCTTTTATTTAGTTTCCATTCTTCTTAAAGGGACTGGAGGCAATCTGGAAGGATAATATAATTCAGTCCAAATTGATTTAATTATTGGTAATGAAATTGTTTGATTTGGAAAACTTGACGAATCGGCTAGCTTTTGGTGCATAAATTGTTATTATTAATTCATGTGATGCTTCAGGGCTATGATAATCCTTGTATTGTGATCTTAAAGGGGTTGATGCACTATTTTCAAACACTATTAATTTAATAGGGCTTTGAAAAAAATGAAAAAAGCTGAAAAAATTATCAAAATGCCTTAAAAAACAAAGGAGATATGACCTATTGAAAATTTGCGAGAAACATAAATCGAGGCGGCCATCTTTGAATGATGACATCATCACGCCATTTTACCATATATGGCATATTGACAAAATGCATTTTAAAGCAAAGAAAATCACTGCAAATTGAATAAAAACAAATATACAGATGTAAAATGTATAAATTGTATGGTTATTTTTAATTTGCAGTGATTTTCTTTGCTTCAAAAGAATTTTGTCAATATGCCATATATGGTAAAAAGGCGCGATGGCGTCATCGTTCCAAGATGGCGGCCTCCATTTATGTTTCTTTGCAACTTTTCAATGGATCATATCTCCTTTATTTTTCATGGCATTTTGATAATTCTTTCAGTTTTTTTCAAGTTTTTCACAGATCTTTAAAATACACCTTGTTTGAAAATAGTGCATTAACCCCTTTAAACTACACTTTTATTTAATAATATGCACAACTGCTAGTTAAATGTACCTCATATGATCGAATTAATATCGATGATTTAACAACAATACACAGTTGTCATGTTTCTATTCCTCGTTGTCATAAATATTAATTCAACCAAACTGAATCAAACGCACCATATTTAATGCATCATTTTAGATGAAACTGAAGCACATTATGAGTGTTTTGTCTAGTGTTTGTATGACACCAACTACACTTCCAGATCACTTCCAGTCCCTTTAAAAAAGCTATTAGATATGAGATTTTGGAAATGTGACATCTCAATATTATATTAGATTTCATGAACCTTTCAGTTAAAAACATAAAATTCAATGATTTCAACAAAATTGCTTTTTTTGTCTCACCTTTTCGAAGAAAAAAAGAGACATGTATTGCTTTTCTGGCGGCGGCGGCGGCGGTGGTGTCAACATTCAAGTTTTAGCGTTTAGGTAATTTTCTCACAAACTGTATGCACTAGACCTTTCAAACTTTGCTTATAGTTGTATCTTGGATGGTACATCGCAATGTGACAAAGCAAATGTGTAAGTGACCTTGACCCTCTAAGCAAAGGGCAGATAACTTAATAATTTTTAAGTTCAACTTTTGCTTTTAGGTCATTTTTTCACAAACTGTATGACCTAGACCTTTAAAACTTTGCTTATAGTTGTATCTTGAGTGGTGCATCGCAACGTAACAAAGCAAATGTGAAAGTGACCTTGACCCTCCAAGCAAAGGGCAGAAAACTTAATAATTTTACCTTCAACTTTTGCGTTGAGGTCAATTTCGCGCAAACTGTATGCACTAGACCTTTCAGACTTTGTTTATAGTTGTATCTAGGGTGGTACATCGCAACGTGACAAAGCAGATGTAGATGTGACCTTGACTCTCCAAGCAAAGAGCAGATAACCTTATAATTTTTGCCTTCAACTTTGGCATTTATTTAGGTCACCTTTTCACAAACTGTATGCACTAAGACCTTTCAAACTTTGCTTATATTTGTATCTTAGTGGTACATTGCAACGTGACAAAGCAAATGTGGATGTGACCTTCACCATCCAAGCAAAGGGCAGGTAACTTTTATTGTTACATTTACATCACATTCTCATGAACTATAATTATGTACTAGGTGTTTTAAACTTAATTTATAGCTTAATTTTTGGAAGAAAACATATTCTATTTTGACATAGTTGTGTCTTGGGTAGTGCATCTTTTTGGAGGCATGGATTTCATCTATGACCTTGATCTACTTTTTGGAGCTGATGATTTTTAGCTCTACTGGCCAAGGGCCTTCATTTTTCATCCGCTCTTACCAAACTTTAACAGATTGTTAATATCAATGAAAGCTCAGACAAGTTCGAAAACCAGCCAGATCGGACCAGTAACAGCGGAGTTATGGCCCTTGATTTAGTTAAAAATGCTATATTTTGCCTCGTTAATACGATAGGGCTTTCATTTTTGATCTTTATCGAACTTTACCGGATGTTTTGCCTTTCTTTTATTATTGGTATCTTTTTTTTTGTTTACATTTTTTTTTTGTTCATTGAATTTTTTTATTTGATTTATTGATAGATTTATTTATTTTTTATTGAATGTTTTTTTTTTTTTTACTAATTTTTTTTTTATTTTTTCCTTTTTTTAATTTCATATTTTTTTTTTGTTTACTATTTTTTTTTTTTTTTTTTTTTTTTAACTTTTTTTTTGTGTTAACGCCTTGTTAGCAGGAAGCATTGCTATGATTTCTAGTTGTGCCTATAGCGTTTTTTTCCGGTTCTTTGGTTTTTGATGGAGTTGCGGACCCTTGACATTTTTTACTTTAAATTTTTTGTCAGCGCTATTCCTCCTAAATGCCTTGTTGGATTTCGACGAAACTTGGCAGGAAGCATTGGTAAGATGTCTAGTTGTGCATATCATGCTTTTGTTTCAGTTCGCTGATTTATGACAGAGTAATGGCACTTTGACATTTTTATATTAAATTTCTTGTCAGCGCTACTCTCCTAAACAGCTTGTTGGATTTCTACAAAATTTGGCAGGAAGCCTCA
This sequence comes from Cyrtodaria siliqua, assembly GCA_037043455.1. Taxonomy (NCBI): domain Eukaryota; kingdom Metazoa; phylum Mollusca; class Bivalvia; order Adapedonta; family Hiatellidae; genus Cyrtodaria; species Cyrtodaria siliqua. The sequence continues at coordinate 10,887 of JAWPHD010022407.1, read as the reverse complement.
GTAAGATGTCTAGTTGTGCAAAGCGCGGTATATCAATGAAATCTTGGACAAGTTTGAAAACTAACTAGATCTTGTTAGTAATGACAGAGTTATGGCCCTTGATTTTGTTGAAAAATGCTATATTGTATTTTCCTTTGTTAAATCTGTAGTTACATGTACTTCATTTTTTATCTGATCTTTATCATATTTGTTTAGAATGTTAATATAACCCCCCCCCACACCAACCCCACACACCCATTTTTATGAAATTTCATTCAGAGTGGGGCAAATTAAAAAGTACCCATGCCAGACTAGACACAGCAGACTTATTGCCCGTGATAACCAGGTGAGCGATCTAAGGCCATCCTATCCCTGTTCTTTTTGCAATGTTTTAAAAGAAGTATTGATGGGAATTTTATGTTGACAACCCTTGATATGAGCCGTTTTAGCCAGTAGAGCATCCACCGGCCCTCTTGGGCCTCTTGTTTTTAATAAAATGGCATTTTGTTTTTAAAAAAATGCACTTAAATGTCATCTCAGTTACAAAAATGTTTAAAACTTTATTTAAGCATCATTGACCTTTTAATTTTTAAGTCCAGCCCCCGTTAGGTGAGACATTTGAATCCGTGGATTTCTTGTTTTTTTAAAATTTGACAAAAATCTTTGTCTTGCTGTTTTCGAAGAACAAGAGGCATGGTGGATACATTTTTCTTGCAACGTCAACAAAGTTTTGCATTCAGGTCTGTTTCACAGGAACTGCATACCTTAAAGACTTCAAACTTTGGCTATAGTTGTATCCGGTAGTACAACTTGATGAGACACAGCAAATGTGTGTGCGATCTTCCCCCTCCAGACAAAGGGTAGATAACTTAGTGTTTTATGTTGTCTCGTAAATATTCTCTTTTTTTCAGGTATTCATGTTAAATTTATCCTGTACACCCTAACACCTATCCCATTCAAAGCCAAACGTTATGGCCCAAGCTTAAGAAAAGAAGGAAAAAGCTTAAATTAAGCTTGTATACATTCCACCAAATGTTTAACCAATGTCACATAACAAATAAGTGTCCTAAAGGTCATTGTCCTCATCTTTTGTTTCAAAATCTTTGTTTGAATAAAAAAACAATTTCATTAAAATCAGACCCTTTAGCACGCTACGATACTCTATGCTATGGAGAGTATCAAAGCGTAATTAGGATTTGATTTTAATGAGATTGAATAAAAACAGAAATAAAACATGTTTTTTTTCAGAAAATTCGTTTCAGTAATGTCGCACAATGCCACCAAACTTTGCCTTTCAAGTGCAGCTGGAACATTGAAAACAAAGCAGGAAAGATTTCCACAATATTCAAGAGCTACGTGTATGTTGAGGTTGCTTACAACAACGATAGTGATAAGAGTTGCCATGGTGGCATCAAGAAGACCCAATTCATTGTGGAGGAATCCCTGCAAGAATGTCAGATGGGGCCACAGGTCAGGTTACTAAGGATTGCGGAAATTGCCAGTACCCTTCTGAAGGCTGTTTTTAGCTCTACTGGCTGCCTCAGCCAGCAGGGCTTATGGGATGGCGTTGTCTGTTATAGCTTTTCCCTCGTTATAAGATGATAGTCTTCATTTTTCAACCAATGTTAACCAAACTTGGTCAGATTGCATATATTAATGAAAGCTCAGACAAGTAAAGAAACTCAGCTGAATCAGATTAGTAATACCAAGTAATGGCCCTTGATTTAGATAAATATGCTATATTTCGCCTGGAATCATAGCACTTCAGAAATGGCGATTACAAATAAACCTGTTCCCCTGGACTTTGTGTAACATTGACAGGTGTGAAAACTTGGCCAAAACTTGGCCACAATGTTTATAGGTGGAGCCCTTTCAGACTTGTGTTCACTCCACCCATGATCCAAGTTGGCTAGGGTATTACACGTCTGGGCGACTGACTGAGCACTGATGTTTTGCAAACTTTGCAATAAAAGGCAAATGCAGTGTAATAAACTGAATCTTGAATCGTGTTCATGTTTCTATTTAAAACTGAGTTTACCAAACTTTGAATAAAGTAATGAAACTCAATAAAATAAATTTATTAAAGGGACAATGTCCATAACTTTTAAAAAACACACACTAATTACGTTCAGAAACATTACACACGAAACATTATTGAATATTTATTAATTAAAAGTAAGATTGTTTGACGGAATATGCAGTACAAAAAAAAAGTAGCACCACTTCGTGAGTTTGAACTCGCAGCCCAGACTAAAATTACACTCGCGGGTAATAATAGCGAGCGTGCAATAGTCGACGTCGCTGAGCTAAACGGGCTGTACATATTACGCAATACATACTATGTAGAAAACCTAATGTGTAATGGGTCCCACATTATTTACAAATAATAATTAAAACTTTTTTTTTATCAAACACAAATATATTACTACCGACTTCTTTGGGTCTTGGTCATGTTTTCATGTACCGGTATACATTTCACTGAATAAAAGTCAGAGAGTTTTTTGGTTATGCTCAATATCTGCTAACTAATATGGACAGTTACCCTTTAAAGAGGAACTCCTTCAGTTTAGATTCTCTATTTATACTTAAACGGATATATTCACCATAAATATTGAATTGGAATGCTATTATAGAGAGGCTTACAGGAGTACTTGTTAAATATTAAAGGACTAGATATTTTAAGGGACAAAATTGGCCCCCAATATTGAAAGTTTTAATGCACAAGTTTTGCATATCTAGTTTAGCTACAAATGAACTGAATCAATATTAAAACTCATTAAAAGTACGTTTGAAGGTTCTAAATGTGTTTAAGAGCCTCAAAAACAAGGCATTTTCTTTCAAAAAAATTACATTTTTGTTCATTTTCAGTTTTTGGTCTTGGAAATACAGAGCGTACCCTCGAGCACAGCTGATTTTTGTTGAAATAGGTACTTGATAGGGATGCATCATCAGCCAAAAAACTGTGTGCTCGGAGGTGCTCTCTGTTTTGTTAGGATCAAAATCTTGCCCAGAAAGGTCCAAAATCTACAAAATATAACAAAATTACCAAAAATGCCATTTTTTTGAGACCCTGTTAATTCTTCTAGATAAATAAAATAAATAAAAAATATATGTTGAAGATAGAATATGATCAATTTACTTCAACATGCACAACAGATTATATGTAAATATTAGTTTTTTGCATTTTGAACATATTGGGGGCCAAAATACCCCCTTATCATACCTGGTCCTTTGTTGAACAAGTTGGATATGAATTGCGCTTTATACTATTAAACACGCATGAGTGTGAGGTTCTATTTATCACATTACTCCAAAAAAGCCATATAATATACATTTATTAATGTTGCCGCCTATATATATGTTTTCATATGTTTTGTTTGATAATGCATGTTGTTCAGTCTTCTCCTTCAGATACTTAAAGGGACACACGGCAATCTTGATTTTTTAAAAACTAGTGGCATCCCGTTAGTTTTTCTACATAAATTGGATTTGTTCAATCATTAAGGTTAATTATAAGAATTGTATTAAGCCATTTATTTTTGCATATTATTAATTTCTGATATTATTGCACCGATAATATATTAAAACTTATAGTATAATAAGACGAAATAGTGAATACTTCAAATTTGATTGATTTAAATGTAACCAGGGTAAAAGTAAAAAATGATACTGGATATATAAATCGAGATTTTAAATACTTCAAGATTGTCTTGTGTCCCTTTAACAATGTAACAGGCTCTTAATTTCCATTCCGTATTTCTAATGGTTGTAGAAGTTGATGAGGCAATTCTGATTGAACAATAACATGAACGGCAAAGACCAAAATTAATGCTGATTTTGCCTCAATTTGTATATTTATTACACTAATGTATTATAGTATTTATGTCATTACTCCCATGCTGTACGTTATGTGATAAAATTTGATAAGTATCATTTTAATAGTTTGTTTTCAGAGTGCTGTGCAAAGCATAGCCGGCCTTGTGAATCATCTTGATGTGGAGACAAAAATGCTGTTGATAAATGATCTAATGTAAGTATCCTAGCATTTGTTAGTCAGTATTTAAGAATTGATTTGCACATTTTCAGCATTTATACCAAAAATTTCAGAATCAATTATTATATTTACATTATTAACATTATTTTCCAGTTGTTATAGTACCAACATTAATGTGCCTTGAGAGTTGATAATGATAAATAATTGCAAAAAATGTGAATATTCAGACCCTGGAACAACCATTTTCTAATGCAGTACATTGGATGCATGCGCAGCGGCTCCGCCTACCTGAAAAGTGAAATTTATTCAAAATTGGATTCTGCTTTTTTTTAGTGAATGGAACTATTTGTGTATAACTTGTAATAAAATTCCATTTGATACAGGTTTTGCATTCAGTACAAACTGAAATTCACTCCATCTTGATCCATTAAATTGTATTTAATGTTAATATAAAGGCCTTACCTTGTGTTTGCAAAATATACTCTGTAAAAAAAGTTTTGGACCATGGCAGTGTTCGAACCCGTACAATGATCGCTGAACCATGACATTCGACCATAACCCTTATTATCTCAGTTGATAATTCACAATAGATCAACAATCAACAATAATTATCATTTACAATGAAAGTTTGTGAAAAAATATTAATCTTTTTATTGGTTACTCGAATGTGTCCGTAACTGTTACTTTGTATGGACATTGCAACATATTTTACAGACCCTTTGTGTGTTTGCGATATTTTTTTAAAATCAAATCTTGTTTGGAATTTAATGTACCAAATTAACCGGGTAGGGTAGACCTTGGTTACTAAAAAAAGATACTTAAATTCTGTTCACCAGTTCTATTTTTATATGACTTTATATACCCTGGTCCAAAACTTTTTTTGCCGAGTATACACACTTTTATAGTATCTGCTTGCCCTGTGTCAGCAAAAAGGTATTCAGCTGTACCAGAAACCATAATTTACTTCTAAGCCTTTGACACAATTACCGACTTGCTTTTTGAATATAAGAAAATATAATTGTTATATAGTTATAAAGATATAAGCTTGGCAACATCCTGCAAACACGTATTATATAACATCCTGTATCACGTATTATATATTTTCAGTGATCAGTTGCCCATCACCTCAAACAGCGTGGAAGACACACTGTCACAGCTTCAAATATATCTCACTGCTGACACATTTGCAGAGAGGATCTTTACCTGCTTCAAGAAATATGGACTGGGGAAAGAAATCTTGATACTTTACAGGATTGGAATTATTCCCGCCCAAATGCTGGAAAATGGTCGACCATCATTCTTCAACAGTTCTTCGTCTTCCTGTAATCAAAGTCGATATGGTCAAAATAACTTCTTTCCAAATATAGCATGTGTTACAAAAAAGAAAATGCCTGCATTTGATGTTCGCAGAGAGCTCCCAAGTACACCCAAGTGTTCAAATACGAAGAGGGAAGAAGAAAAAGGAGGGGGCAATTTTGGAAGGCCTGACCACGTACCTTATCCAGATAATGAATTACCAAATTCGTATTTTCATTATGGATCCTCTGACAATGTTGGTTGTCATAGCAACTCAAGGCATCATGAAAGTCAGAGAAACAATAGCAGTCACAGACATTATGGTAACCATCGGCGCCATAGTAACCACAGACAAGGCAGAGATGAAGCAGATTCGTTTGAAGCTGGGAGTAAACAATTCAGTCAACAAGGATCCAATGCATCTCTCTCAAGCATTCCAACATCATTAGGCATTCGTGTCCCACCAAATATCCCTGATAAAGATGAAGGTGGTTCAGAAGGGATGGCAACAGCACGGTTGTCAACCCCTGCATTGAACAGCCATCATAACATTAATAAGTCTCGATCCAGTTCCAAAATGGACACAAAGCAGCAAGAAGATTCCTGTATGTATAACCCAAGTTACTAAAACAACAGTGGTACCCTTCAAGGTCTTGATTATGGATTATTGGTGTTATAGCGCATAACAAAAATAGTAAAGAAACTAACCCACCAAATAACAGAAAAATTACTCTACTTTTAGCGAAACTTTTTCCAGGTATTCGGTCATATAATAATGTATAATTTATGTGCTGTAGAAAAGTATAGGTTTATTCACTTTTTTAAAAAAAATACCCGTGACTGAATATGCGTAAAATGAATTATGTTCGAGTTGGTAACTCTTAATTCAACACTCCAGTTTTGACCTGACATGTTCTAGCCATTTATAGTGTGTCTATAGAGTTTGGATTCTCAAAATATGTAAGTTATATTATATATACCCCTTTGTCAGTAGGTTTAGAAATGATGTACATATGTTGTAAAATTTGACTGTTGTTGGCGGGATAGATTCTTTAAATTACAACATTGCTGTCACGGTTTAACTGTCAGTTTCTTCAAGCTACCGCACTCCCCACCGTCCTTTTTAACTTGACTGGCTGAAGGCAATACTAGCTTATGCAAGGGTGTGTCTTCCGTCCTTTAACAGTTCACCATTAACACTCTTGCATCTTTATTTTGCAATTGCTCTGTACCAAATTTTGTCAGGATCTTTATAAATATCAATTAAAATTTAGACAAGGTCAAAAAACACCATATCAGATAATTAACAACAGAGTTATGGCCATTGTTTAATGGAAAATGCTATATTCTATCTTGGAAACACTCTTATACCTTAATTTTGCAATTGATCTCTACTAAACTAAATTGCTAGTCTCTAGATCATAGAAAACTCAGACAAGTTTGAAAAATAGAGATTATTTAACTGCTGGGATCGATTAAAGGGAAATCTACCTGTGGTAGACGTGTGGTTCTTTTCATGAACGAGCGCATGTGAGTGAGTGAAAAAACAAAGCATGTCTACCATCAAATGAAGGATTACCCAACAATCGATCCCAGCAGTTAAATAATCTATTTATTACATTTTAAATTATGTTTTTCAAACAAATATTCACTTTATTGAACGTTATCGGCAGATGACGTCGACGTCAGCAACACTTTGTTGACGTCACGCCTCAACGTCGCAATGTTTGTTATTATTGTGTTCTGAGTTAGCAACGTTAGTTATTATTGTGTTCTGAGTTAGTTATTAATATTTAGCGATTATGAATATTCTTGCACTAAGAAATCCCGATCTTTCACGCAGCCTCAACGTCGCAACGTTTGTTATTATTGTGTTCTGAGTTAGCAATGTTAGTTATTATTGTGTTCTGAGTTAGTTATTAATATTTAGCGATTATGAATATTCTTGCACTAAGAAATCCCGATCTTTCACGCATAGAAATGTAATAAACACCAATATTGGAAATTACACAACAGATTTAAGTGCCCTTCTTTAATAAGACATGCTATATTATGCCTCGTTAAAGTTGCTATCCCACCAACAACAGGTTTACAATTTACCAAATTATTTATCAAATTGTTTACTGCGAAGTCTGCAATATTTGGTCAATATTTATTCATTAAAGTGACCATAACGTCATATGCATGTTATTATGTTCGCCAGATACTGAAATTGCCCGTTGACATTTGTCGCCGAAGCGTCGAATATAGGTTTAACTGTATTGAAATTTTGCGACAGTATATCAGTCGTTCAATGGTCGCAAATTTTTGCAACGCGTTAGCGGAGCCGTTAAACACGATTTGCGACCATAAAACGACTGGTATACCATTGCAAAAGTCAGAATTTCAATACTGGTTAACCTGTTTCTTATGTATTTCATTGTTTTTTACAGTTTTACTCCTAAACGCATTGAAATAAAATGTAATGACATCACGTTTTTGATAGTTGAACATCACATGAATTGATTTGCTACGGGTTATTCACTATTTAATAGTCGCAAATGTTTGAACTTCAACCAATCAGATTGCATGATATTTGTTAAGTGTGTTAGAATTATGAGTTAACAACTCTTAATTCATTTTATGCATATTAAATTAGATGTATTTTAAGAATCCGTCAATAAATCTAGACTTTTAATTGGCACATACTCATGCATTATGTTATAACCACAACACATGGATAGAGTTTGCAAGAACAGTTTTGTATTGAATTTCAATTGATTTTTTCCAAAGAACAATTAAGAGATGATAAGGTATCTTTTGGCCCCCAAAATACTCAAAATTCAAAATGCGAAAAAAATAATTATTTTAGTTTACTTTGATGTACAAGTTAAAGTAAATCAATCATATTTTATCCTTCAAAGACCTTTTGTATTATTTACTTAATAATTAGTTTTACTTGGTCTCAAATTCTGGCATATTTGCTGATTTAAATGTGCCATATTTTGCACATTGTGACCTTATACTAACAGTTTTTGATCCATAAGCGTGGGGTTAAGGACATTGCATTGTAAACCTTCTCTCCTCTCACCACTGCAGGTTCATTTCCCACTGGGAGCCTGACTTGTGAGAAAGTGTTCTTACGGAAACAAAACATAAAAAAATGTCGGTCCATCCCAATATCGTCTTGTCTTCACAATAACTCAAGAACGGCTGGCACTACAAACTCGAAACTTGGCAGGAATGTTTGTATCATGGTCTAGTTGTGCACCTCCACATTTGGGTAGATTCGCATAAGAAATGTGGTTGCCATGGTAATAAAACCTGTAAAAAAACACTAAAAATTGCCTGTCTTCACGATAACTCAAGAACAGCTTGAACTACAAACTCGAAACTCGGTAGGAATGTTTGTGTCATGGTGTAGTTGTGCACCTCTCCTTTTGGGTAGATTAGCTTAAGAAATGTGGTTGCCATGGTAACAAAACTTGTAAAAAACCCACTAAAAATCGTTCGTCTTCGCGATAACTCAAGAACAGCTGACACTACAAACCTAAAACTCAGCAGGAATGTTTGTCTCATGGTCTAGTTGTGCACCTCCCCTTTTGGGTAGATTCGCATAATAAATGTGGTTGCCATGGTAACAAAACTTTTAAAAAAATCACTAAAAATCGCTTGTCTTTGTGATAATGCAAGAACATCTGGCATTACAAATGCCAAACTTGGCAAGAATGTTTGTCTCATGGTCTAGTTGTGCACCTCCCCTTTTGGGTAGATTCGCATAAGTAACAAAACTTGTAAAAAAAATCACTAAAAATTGCTTGTTATTTTTTAGAACTATTTCTTTTCCATAGGAAACCTTGGCTTATGGGTTCAATTTTTTAATTAATATTTTTACCATGGTGTGTCCCCACCCTGGTGACATATTCCCTGGGTCATAACTTGGAAACCATTGAGATCGCCACCCTATAACTTATTGGGCATGAACAGGTCTACAACCATCCAAAGAGTATAAGCCCCAGGGTCTGTCCCCACCCTGGGGACATATTACCCTGGGGACATATTCCCTGGGTCATAACATGGAATCCGTTGAGATCACCATCTTATAACCATTTATGCACTTAATGGGCATGAACAGACGGATACAGGGTCTATTCTCACCCTTGGGGACATAAACCCTGGGTCATTACTTGGAAATTGTTGAGATCCCCACCCTATAACCATATATACAATTAATGACATGAACAGATGGATAAAACCATCCAACCAGCATTGGCCCAGAGGTCCATCCCCACCCCTTGGGTCATAATTTGGAAACCATTGAGTTCCAGACCCTATATATATAAGCATATATACACTTAACTGGGCCTGAACACTTTAAAGCGTGCTCCGGAATTTATGATGGTGTACGTGCCATCGACTGTGTGATCTCATTCTGTTATGAAATTTTAAGTCTTTAGATTGTTTGACAGTATTTCATCTTTGCGTAGATTATCAGGTGACCTATTCAGGGTTAGTTTGGCCCTCATATTTAAAGCATGGAATCTTTGTCACTTGAACTTCACCAAAAGTGTACAGCCATTAGAATAATACAGGTCATCTTGGGCCTCTTATTTAGAGCATGGGATCTTTGTTTTTTAATTAATTTCCACCAAATGTGATTATTGTGTTATTACCATGATTGCTGTGTTATTACCGTTATTACCATGATTGCTGTTATTACCATGATTGCTGTGTTATTACCGTTATTACCATGATTGCTGTTATTACCCTGATTACTGTGTTATTACCATGATTGCTGTGTTATTATCACGATTGCTGTGTTATTATCATGACTGCTGTGTTATTACCCAGATTTTACCATGATTACTGTTTTATCATCATGATTACTGTGTTATTACCATGATTACTGTGTTATTACCATGATTACTGTTATTACCATGATTACTGTGTTATTACCATGATTACTGTTATTACCATGATTGCTGTTTTATTACCCTGATTACTGTCATTACCATGATTGCTGTGTTATTACTGTTATTACCATGATTACGGTGTTATTACCATTATTACCATGATGTCTGTTTTTATCATGATTGCTGTGTTATTACCATGATTGCTGTGTTATTACCCTGATTTGACCATGATTACTCTGTTATTACCATGATTACTGTTATTACCATGATTACTGTGTTATATCCATGATTACTGTGTTATTACCATGATTACTGTTATTACCCTGATTTTACCATGATTACTGTGTTATTACCATGATTACTGTGTTATTACCGTGATTGTTGTGTTATTATCATGATTGCTGTTATTATCATAACTGCTGTGTTATTACCACGATTGCTGTTATTACCATGATTTTACCATGATTACTGTGTTATTACCATGATTACTGTGTTTTTACCATGATTGTTGTGTTATTATCATGATTGCTGTTATTATCATAACTGCTGTGTTATTACCACGATTGTGTTATTATCATGATTGCTGTTATTATCATAACTGCTGTGTTATTACCACGATTGCTGTTATTACCATGATTACTGTGTTATTACCATGATTACTGTGTTTTTACCATGATTGTTGTGTTATTATCATGATTGCTGTTATTATCATAACTGCTGTGTTAT
>JAWPHD010022406.1:0-25193 GCA_037043455.1 Cyrtodaria siliqua | reverse complement strand
TGATAGCACGTGCGTTGCGTGTAGTGTTAAGTCAGTGAATAATGATACCTCGTGCATTGCGTGTAGTGTTGATTCCGTGGACAATGGTTAACCTAAAATCAGCAGCTTTCGTAACACGTAACAATTCAATTCAATTCAATCTTTGTATTAGGCATAACATAATTACATGTGTATTGCATTACACAAGGCGGATTACAAAACAATCATACAAACAAATGAACAAATATAGAGAAGAGTACAAGCAAAATGTACTTAGTACATTATTACATATTTTTAAATTTATCTTTTACCTATGTTAAAAAAGAACTTGCAGAGAAAACATCGTGCGAGTTCAAATTTCTTGTGAATCAATATATTTAGCATTATTATTCAAATCAGTCATTGTCACATAAATCATTACTCCTTTTTTCATTTGCAAGATAAATGTACTTAGCTAATCTGTTTAACAAACCGGACATGAGCGACTGGAATTTCTATTTTGTAGGCCAGGAATTAAAATATTTTGGAAGACATGTTTTACGTATACTTCGATAATTTGGACAAATCAATAAAAATGATACTCGTTTTTAATTGCGTTCATATTACACTATGTGTATATCCTTAAGCTACGATAAATATTTCTAAACCTACCTTCCTCAATTGCCAATTTATGTGCAGAACATCCAAAACGTGTACAGTACAACAAGTGGTATATTTCTCATACGTAAATGTTTTTTTCTATTTCTATATGTTTTAAGCTTAGGGGAATGATCTGACAATTCCGGAGAACCAGTTTTGTAAGTATTGATCAATTATCCTCTCAATAACCCTTTGTATCTGAATGTTTGTGACATCGTTATTATTCCATAAGTAGCTAAAACCCAGGCTAGTAAGTAAGTTGTTAACTTGAGATGCACATGTGTTATTATTTGGTATGTTTGTAATATGATCTATTTGAGAATATGACATTTTATACATAAACGTTTCTCTATTTTTCGTTATTTTGAACCAATATTTAGTAATCTTATCTTTCTTAAAACAAAAAAACGGTAACCTCCCTAATTCACCATATACGGCATTATTAGTTGTTTGCATTCTTACACCAAGAATTTGTTTTCAGAACTTGATATGAACACGCTCAATATCAGGAGCGGAATGAAAACCCCATACGTCACAGCCATAGTTTAAAATTGATGCAACCATAGTATCAAACAATTTTATCTTTTCTGTAATATTGAGGGGTACTACATCAAAATAACAAATGATGCAAAGTGACTCACAAGCAAGTCTTCCATGGCGTACAGTCATCATGGTCGGCCGGATCGTCATGGCGCACACGTAGGTTAATTGAGGCTCGCCATTAATGTTCGCCGGTATATGATATACAACAAGAAGAGGACTAGACTCTCGATGCGAAGTTTAAGCAAATTTATTGTGTGTATTAATATTCACACAACTGACTTTTAATATTATGATAAGTTTGTGCTATTAAAAAGAGATGACAGCGTCGATAACATATTTCAAAAGACACACACAACTGGTGAACTGGTATATATAATGAAATATTAGATGCTATCTGCAGATTCTTACTCTCCTTGTATATCACAACCCGTCAAGATTACAGCTAAGAATATACCAGCTATCAAAAGCGACGTATAACTTATAATTATGAACATATTACAACCGAAAAATGCAGTAATATATCAAAGGTATTTCCGCGGTGTTATTTATCAATAAATACATAAAAAGGTGTGATTTCAATTAATAAATGAACCGAATTCTTTGAATTTTCAGTAATACGAAAGATTAAAGACGGAACAGGTGTCGTGCTCGGCAAAGCACCGATAATTTGCTAAAATATACTGTTATTAAAGGTGCTTATTAATATTTATAGAAGGGAGATTCTGACGGAGTTTAAGCTTTATTGATAATAAAAACTTCTTTCTCGGATATATCTGTATTAACTTGGTTTAATAGTTTAAAAAAAACAAAATCCCTTAATCTGAAAAAAGTAGTTTTATTGATATATAAGTCCGCTTTTTACCTTTGTGATTAATATATCAAAACAAAATATATGTTTTGCGTTTCTAATGAATCCCTAGAAGATATGTTAATGTGTTAATATTATATGGACGCACACAATGTGGCAGTGCATGGGCAAACCTAAGTGGGTACCTCGAAATTTTGTTTTAAAACGTCTCTTTTTTTCTTGGGGTTTACGCACGTGGCTTGGTTATATTTAATGGGTGCCCGTATTATTTCAACTGTAACTTAAACTAGTAAAGTACAACATTATTTGTCAATACAGGATTGGATCCATGTTCTCTGTACTTTTTTTGGAAACTTTGATTTAAAGAAAGCATGAATTCATTTCTTATTCCAACAACTTACTTGTTTTGTTTAAAACGTGTTGGGTTAAGAAGCAATTCTCCATACTGCCATCGTATCGGAACACCTCTGTTTTTATCGAAAGGTTCAATGTCATAAATATCTGAGAAGTTGGAGTGTTGATTATGACAGGGTATGTGAACAGTTATCACTTGATTCGATTTAACCAATGAAATGCAGTAAGCTGGAATTATTGAAACGTCGGCGACTGGGACACGTTCAATGGCTCTAATCTGTCGTAAAAGAAAAGCACGATGATGGTCGGTGCGAAGGATAAAGTCTAATATAGCGGAAGAAAGCTGCACAAGTTCCTATTCAAAGAAGAGAAACTCATAGAGCATGATATAACACAGCGTAAATGAAAATGGTAAGTTTTAAAACATGTGCGTAGGTACATCTATGTATTTGTCTAAGTAAAAAAAAATTGTAATAGATTTTAAAATAATCAAACGAAAAGTAAAATCTTTTTCAATCGAAATTACAAAAAAAAATGGTGCATGTCCATATTTCATAACTTCAAAGCAAGTTGTATCAATGCCGCCTAAAAAGAAAAGCATGCAACATTTAATATGTATATGCTAAAATAGCTGATTAGAGCTGCTTATCAGTGTGTAGTCATGCATGAAATATACGAGATGTTCTGCAATAATACTTAGAGATAAATTATTATAAAGTATCCGTTTTATCACAGTGGTAAATGCTTAATAACGTTGCAGTGATAGGTGGAGAGTTATAACCAAACGAATGCATTCAGCTTGCTAAATTTTTTGAAAGGCGTCGCCCCTAAAATACAATTTCCTCTCATAAATATTCATAATTACATTTTTTGAGAAGAATCATATCGTCGTAATATTTTTAATGAATTATTTTTGCGAACATGCCTTATTGTGAAAATGGTCGTTGCCAATAAAGAGTGCAATAGTTTAAACGGTATATTCCAAACGCCTATGGTGGTATTAGACACACAAAACGACGCAGATGCCGGTGGTCCTCCGTATTGCTAGAAGACATTGAGCGCAGTTTTCTCGCCGTCCGTATCAAAGGCGTTTAATGGATTGATTCAGTTGGCAAAATACAAGACACTTTAACCACCACACAAGTGTAAGTAAAAATAACCGAAACAAGAGCGCTCGACAGATGAATACAAATCAAGTAGATATAAAAGTCGAACAGGAAAAGTAGCATTAAGGGACTACATTCAACCACAAACACACACAGAAACAAACAACAACAACAGTAAAGATGAATAAAAGGCAAAATATGACACCACAAAAAATAGTTCACAATTATGAATACCGCCTTGGAACGATCACAATTATGAATACCGCCTTGCAACGATCACAATTATGAATGACGCCTTGGAACGATCACAATTATGAATACCGCCTTGGAACGATCAGTGGCAGAAAAGGCCGCTGGGCAGGTGCTAGAGTGCACAAAGCCTCACTTTGCGATGAAAATCGACGTTTGACTGCCGCTTGCTTGAGTGAAACAGGACATGCGCAGTGAAGAGCAGTCTAGCCATAATTTCACTATCATCCAATAAAAATCCTTGTTACAAACACTACCCAGAAGATTATACAATTTGAGGGCAAACTCTTTTTTTTTTTGCACATGAATATGAAATTATACAATATGAATGAGCATTCATACAATATACATATATATAAACCACACATATATAACCTATTATAGAATACAAATGATGATATACATCTAGAATGTAACTGAACAATTATAAATACAATATGAATGGGTCAATTTACAATATAAATGAGCCATTATCGAATATTGCAACGTTTCACTTGCCATACCCAAAATGTATTCTACATTTTGAATATGTCAAATCGTATTTTTTTCTGTGAAACGTGGTGTTAATTCATGCTTCTCTTTTAAATACCGATGATAGCAATTTTTATATCTGACATAAATGAAAGTGAAGCTGTGTAGTAGAATTTAAGATGTATTGCCATTGACTTCTAATTGAACATTATTTGTAATACAGTATACTCATGAACCAAGTGGTCTACCGCATTATTGAATAAAAACATGCCCCCTTTACTTCACAAAATTTAAGCAAACCCTTTTAATGATGGTCGAAATTTATTACGGTAATTATAATCATAAACAACGGTCGGTAAAAGGCGGAAAATATTTGTGGTCAAATTGGGACTCTGCTTGAAAAATTGTAAAGTTTTAAAATATGAATTTCACACTTTATCAATAACCGAGCTATAAAATATCTTTTATCTCGCTGACAGATCATAGCACGTACTTGATTCCTCCTCGTAAATAAACGGTGATAAAGTAGAAATGGGAATAAAAGAGTACATTTTGAATACTAGCAGTTCATTTCAAACACTAGAAAAACTGCGGTCTACCGTAGTTCGGTGTACGATAGATAATATATACACCATACCTTAACATAGCTTTTATTTGCATTAATTTCAGTTGTATATAGATGGAAAAAAAACACAGAGGAAAGGCCACTGTATTCATAGCATAGGAGAGACTAGGTATAAAAAAGATGTAAATAAAGAAGTTACTGATACGCAGTAATAAACAAAAAATGACACCAGTTTTAAACCATTAAACAGGTACACCACCTATGACGAAGCAGGAGGAAAGGTAGTCTCGTCCAGCCCAAACTGTATCCATGCATGGCCACAGGCATTCGGCGCGTAATTTGGTCTCTACTACACCCCCCCACCCCTCTACTAATTCACCACCACCCCCCCCCCCCACCCCCCACCCCTCTACTAATTCACCACCCCACCCCCACCCCACCATCTCCAAAATAAATAAATAAATACAAATCGTCCAAAAAGTAATTTAATAACATTTTAAAACTTTTCTAAATAAAAAATCATATTCATAGGTTTTTTTTGTGGGGGTGGGGAGTGGAGAAGTAGAGGGAGTGGGGTGTAGTAGTGACCAAATCACGCGCCGAATACCTGTGTGCATGGCTTACTTGCGTATTAAATGTATTGGTTCTGAATTGAATTGAATTGAATTGTGTTTTATAGTCACACCAACAGCTAAGGTCATGTGACGATTTTCCAGTTTCCATTGGTGGGGGAAGATCCAAGGTGCTCCTTCGGGAAATTGTGATGCACGGGCGGACACCTGGGTAGAACCACTGACGTTCCGCAAGCCATCTGGAAAGCTTCCTCACATAAAGATTTCTGGTGCAATGAGAGCTCGAACCCACAACGGTGAGGGGCATATGACCCAAGTCAGAGTCTCTAATCACGCGACCACGGACGCCCTTACTGGTTCCGAATGAGTGTAGCATAGCATAGCGAAGAAATCAGAAGCAGGCGGTATGACTGAGCCAATGACGGCGACGATCTGGTTTGGATTCCGACTGTAAGATATCCAAGTGTTATGTCATATGGGTAAACATCAAAGTCTGCTTTAGAAAGCATTACAGATCTGATTTGTTTAACTTTGCTACCCATAAACATTTTAAAACAGATTCTGCAAATTAAAACAAATTTGATTTTCGCGTTAAGCAACTTACACGGATGCTCTTGTCCAATGTTCTTGTGTACAGGCCTGTTGACGGACATTTGTTGACTTACATATACAGTTAATACTTTTTACCATATCATCCTTTATTTGCAAATAGTTTCAACAATATGTTAACATTCATTTTTAATTAACTTGTATATAGCATTTGTTCCATTTTCACCAGTTTTTGCGCACAATATGACCTATTAATGTGTCGACGTGCCGTAAAATACCATTCATTATTTTGTCCAATGTTCCTTCTCATGGATAAAAGCTATATGCCCACGAAACACCGACCAATAGTGATGGTGTGCTGATATCACAGGAATATCTACCAGAATGTGCAGCAATATTACGTTACAGAAGTCATTACAGGCACGTGCATCAAATCGGTAGACATGTATCTTTACTTTCTGTCAGTCAGTCAGTCAGTCAGTCTCATTATAGACAAATCTCGCAGAATGTGCAGCAAGAGCAGATTGGTATATTAACTTTATAGAGTCAGTCGTCGTCAACACCGATATATAGATCATTCAAATATTCTACACTCAAACAAAAGCAAATTGTTGCACCTTTAAAAATAATTAGCATGCATTTTTAATATAATATTTAAACATTAAACAAGGCAATGAAGGATTAAACAAGGCAATGGAAGATTGAATATCTTCTAAGAAAGAGTTCTTCAACGGGTCAATATTGTTTTGACCCCTTGCAATTGCATATTCCTTTACTTTCACTTTATATCTAATACTGCCACAGACATGATAAGCTTCATTTCCAAATATATCAATAACATGTGCTGATGAGACTTCGTAGGCGGTATCTACAAATGTTATTTTGTTTAGCAATACAGTTTAACTCTCTTGTGAGAAAGGTCAAACTCATATATCATATATGAAGATCGTATCAATGCAATAACGTTATCTTAATTAAATGCAAATTGCTCACATTTCACATAATCGGCTACTATAATTATTTTAAAACTTCCATTTTTACCCAAAGCACTGTGTTATCGCTAAATCTGTAACAAAAACGAGTTAGCGGATGAGACTTAACTTGTTTCAAACAATACTCCAGACTAGTGTGTCCAATCGGGCGACGACACCATGAAACTCCGCAATACTCAAACGCAAAATAACATTTTGAAAACGCATTAGAAAGCGCGCATTTTTGTCACTGACTGCATAATCGTCATGTGTTACCCCATTATGTTTTGTTCGAATCTGCTCCATCGTGTTACTTAATGGGGTCCTTTTGGTTAAAGTATACTAAATCAACCGGATGTGCTCGCCTGGCTCAGTCGAAAGAAATTATCTATTAAAGAGTGCTAATAAAAAAAAAGTCTTTAAAACCGTTTTTAGTGCACTTACTTGTTAGTTTTGGCTGTTACTGTATTCTAGACATGTTATTGATATATTTGGAAATGACATCATATCTGTGGCAGTATTAGATATAAAGTGAAAGTAGAAAGAGTATGCAATTGCAACGGGTCAAAACAATATTGACCAGCTGAAGAACTCTTTTTTAGAAGATATTCAACCCTCCATTGCCTTGTTGATGTTTGATAGCAGACATGTTTATTTGAACCCCTCTGTCTAGATAGGCGGTGGCCCTATTGTCTATGTTAGCGCTAGCAGTAGCCAAAATAGCCGATGGCTACTAAATCTTCACAAACGATCTGAAAAAGTAGTATGTTTTTTTGCATTTTGTTGGAATATTTTATTAAATTTGAGCATATTTTCCCATTTTTTAAAATTTTGGCTACTACTTTTCAAACCTAAGCGCCAACATTGAATGTCTTGCCATGGAACCACACGGGGCAGTATCAGTTGTAAGCTCTGTCTAAGGTGTATACCTCTCTACCAACGAAAAGTAGGCTGGTGCGCTTCATAAACGAATAAAAATATAGTTCTTTCTTTTAAAATAACTCTCTTCTAGCAAAGCATTCACAATCGGTTCCACCTCAATAGAACCTGAAATGTGCTGGCAACGGCAATGTCTCACAACGGCGTGAAACAGTCCATACACGGGGTTAGTTATTATATATGTAGAACATTTGAGATGACCCTCTTCGTGCGATAAATTTAAACTCGTTTCCACCTCCAAAAAGCCAGCGTACCCTGGCACGTTATGCACATGCATTTAGAAATCAGCTGTTGCAGAGGTTTACAATGATTGCCAAATATTTGTCGTGACCTCGCCTGACCTTACATGTAAAGCACGGAGCTGCTCTATCAAAAACATAACTCATCTAGAATACTGGCTTCCGTTTTTACACGCTCATGGTATTTTAGAGTGTCTTCTGAAAATAATTAAAATAACATCTAACCTATTTAGATCGCATGCAAAGCATTTCTTTACAGAAACTAACCGCCAATTAACGGCAAAATTAAACTACAAAACCGTTTATTAAAACTCTGTTCAGATGTTCAGCTCATATAATAATGTATATGTGCCGATTAAACGTACCGGTTTATTCAAGGGTTTCTTAAAAACGTTATTGAATATGCGTAAAATGAATTATGAGTTGGTAATTCTTAATTCGACGCTCCAGTTGTGGGTATTGGACTGGCTGGTTAAAGCCGTTTATATTGTGTCTATAGAGTTTGGATTCTCAAAATATATAAGACATATATATACTTCATCGTCAGAAGGTCAGATGTACATCTGTTCTAAAATGTGCCTTTTGATGGAGGGACATGGACTTTGAATTGTGTTTCCGTCATTTAGCACGTGTTATGCATGATGGTCCATTGTTGTGTAACAGAGGCAGATCACCCCATTTTTCCTGTTTAGAACCAGTACTGTACACTTCCCTCCAACAGTAAGAATCGACGCATTCTCACTTGACAAATCGAGCTCCCATTGGGATTGGAACCCGCAGCGGTGAGAGGCGAGAAAGTTTTAGACGCAGCGTCTTTACTATCCCGGTCACGGAAGTACTCAAAGCAGATCTCGTGCAAAGTATGCATCTAACTGTGCTAAAGATGAGGCGACCGGTCAAAGCATGTTTCTCGTGCGACTGTTATATCTGGTTTTGAAACATTATGGTATTATAAATAGAAACTGTTGGTAAGTTGTATGTGGTAATAAAATGAGACAATACATCATGATTTGTCAGGTGCAACCGTTATATTTTTGCATACCAGATATGGTGATCCGTGTTTTGCATGGGTGCTGAAAAAGACTGATCTTACACATGGTGGAACATGGTGTTGGAATTCCCGATCTTCACCGGATACCCATGAAATACTCGTTCATATATTCGGTATTGAAACATGTTATAATTGGTATATTGGTATGTGTTAAATGTGGTTATGAAACTGATTATAAATGATAGATTTGTATGTATGTTATATACGGTATTAACATGATATTTTAAATAACAAAGTAGTGTATGTGATTGTACGACAAATGTGTGTCATATTCGTTCATGGTGATTCGTTACTAATTGATACAATGTTATATTCCGTATTGAAACGATTATAAATGATAGAATATTAAATAACGTGTATATAATATATAATACGAACGTGTCATGCAACTAACCAACTGCACGTTTGGTTAGAACGGCTATTACTTGCCTACTGACCTGAAGTTTCAGGGTTCTAACCCCATAAAAGGCAACATTTTTTAAACCGTATTATTATAACCGGGTATACTATTAATGATATAATATTACATATATAATATTTTGTATCGAAAACGATTATAAATTTTAAGTAACTATGACTATATGAATGTATGTTATATTCGAAATTGAAATATAGTATAAATGACACTGTTATATAACATTATATTTTATTACCTAAACTCTCTATATAAATGGTTATTAGTCATTTCTGACTGTTTCCCGCTATTGACGTCACAGGAGTGAAACAGTTCGACTGATGCCCTCCTTACAGGGGTGAAACAGTTCGACTGTTGCCCTCCTGAGAATGAACTGTTTCTGAATGCGCAAAGACATGCGCGATTTGAATGCGCAAATGCGCAAAGAATTATCCCGTCGGGATAACACAATAAACATCGACTGAATGATTTCCGTATAATCTAACCCAGCAGTTAAATAATCTTTTTATTACATTTTAAATAAGTTCATGTATATTATAAGTGAAATGTTTTAGCTTTATTGGGCGGGTGACTTCGACGTCATCAACATCGCAGTATATTATTTAGTAATTAATATTGACAGGCCTTTAGCCAGCCCATATAATTTAACCGAGGCAAATCCCTTTATATGGAGATCCGGTGGCATGCATATCGCGCCCCAGCTCCAACCCGCTTTGTTTTCTAGATGCGATTTCCTGTGTTTAAAGTACATTTTCAGTTCGAAGCACGACGTTTTTTTACCAAAGATTGATTATATTTCGATACTGTACTCAAGTTATTTACATGTAAAGT
The DNA here is from genome assembly GCA_037043455.1 of Cyrtodaria siliqua. NCBI lineage: Eukaryota > Metazoa > Mollusca > Bivalvia > Adapedonta > Hiatellidae > Cyrtodaria > Cyrtodaria siliqua. The sequence continues at coordinate 14,912 of JAWPHD010022406.1, read as the reverse complement.
ATGTACATTCCCAAAATTCGGTGTGCCTCAGCGTAGCCACAGGCCTGATTTAGCGATTATGAATATAATTAAATCATTCAACTTTTATTATTTTGTTTTCCTACAGCTGACTCAAATTAAACCATTAATAACCCTTATGCGCAAAGACATGAGTCGATAACACAATTATAAAACATCAGATGCATGAATTCCGTATTTATAATCTAAAGAAATATAAAAAGATCGGACAGGGAAAGTAACATTCAAGGAGGACAGTCAACCACAAAACACAGAAACAAACACGCAAACTGACAAACAAGAAGGCAAAAGTAATAATAAATGCAAACGACATCACAAACACAAAAGGGTTGACAATAAGGTTACCGCCTTGGAACGGTCAGTGGCAAAGGTAGGCCACTGGGGGTTTAAACCGGTTCTAGGCTGCACCAAACCTCACACTTACCATACTGTCATCCCATTAAAACAGGATAGTGTAAATAAAGAAATCCCCGCCATGATCTAATCTCTAACCAACAAAGCAGCATCAATAGGCAATATAAGTAAAACACAAAAATGCTCGTGAAAATATATAATACAAAAACACAATAGCCTAGAAAGCCACAATGAAGGTACTCAGTGACTTGGCAGAAGCCAGAGCAACAAGAGAATAAACCATTAAGGGTCGACAGTTAAATAATCCATTTATATTACATTTTAAATAAGTTAATGTATATTACAATCGAAATGTTTAGCTTTATTCGGCGGATGACGTCGACGTCATCAACACTTTATTGACGTTATAAATCAATGTCAAAGTGTTTGTTTTTTTGTTCGGAGTTAGTAATTAATATTTACAGGCCCGTAGCCAGCCCTTAAATTTAACCGAGGCAAATCCCTTTCTTTGGAAGTCCACCGGCATGTATATCGCGCCACAATTCCCACCCACTTTGTTTTCTACATGCGATTTTCTGTGTTAGTTTGAAGCACGGCGAGTTTGTTTTTTTCAATGATTGATTATTTTTCGATCCTCAAATTGTTTATATGTAAAGTATGTACGTTCACAAAATTCTACCGAGGTTTCTGCCTCGGTGTGCCTCAGCGTAGCCACAGGCCTGAATTAGCGATTATGAAATAAAAGTAAATCATTAAAATTGTATTATTTTGTTTTCCTATAGCTAACTCAAATGAATCCCGATATGCAATAACTGATTATATAGAGAACTAGGCAATAAAACAGTTATTTCATGGGTGTTTTGGAACAGTCAAAACTATTGTGAGGGACAATAGTTTTGACTGTTCCCAAAACAACCATGAAATAACTGTATAATGGTATCCTCCCAATCGCATCATCTCGGAATCTATGTATTTCTAACGATAACATCCGATGTCACAGCAAGTTTATAAATAGATATTGTTTTTCCCATGTTGGTGAACACTTTATTAGTTTAAATTTATTTATTTTACATCGAGTGAAAAGAAAGCTTTATGAACTTATTTGAATCGCTGTCGATGTCTTCCTGGGTAGAACCAGTACTAAGCAATGCAGATAAAGTGTCTTAATAAATAAAAACATCCTCTTTTTCAATAAAAAAAAAAATTCGGGAAAAAATAGTCAACATAGACTTCGCCTCGGTAGACATTATTTTCCTCAGGTTGACAATATCCACTGTCACCCTCACAGGGATGCAATATTTATATGTTATAATCGGCATTGGAAAATATTATACATGTTAGAGTATTATGTTGTTATATTCGATATTGAAATATGTTATGTATTGTGAAAATGTCCTTATATTTGAAAGAGTAAGTTTATTTCAGTGTTTGTTCAAACTGACAGATTGCGTCAGATGTCCCCAAACCAGGAATGAAATAATACTGCGGACAGGTTTCATTCGGACCTTTAGCATTTATATTGCCTCTGATTTACAATAAGTATATCTTTTCTTTTAAATTTCATCCATATTTCACTTCTATGATTTTAAGTCGTATGGCTATATTTTTATCCAAATTACTATAAATTTGTATGTGTATTTCTATAAATGTTCATTTATATTTCCATATATCTACGAAGTTTTATCTATATTATTATCTAATATAATGTTTCATCTATACATCTATAAGGTTTCGTCATTTGATCTATAGTTTTTAATCCATATTTCTATGAAATTTCATCCATAATCGTATTTCAATCCTATAATGCAAGTTGCTAAAGTAATAAGCTGTTTTAAATAGCAACGTGTCTCTGGGAAATAACTTCGTAAGTTTCCAACAAACAGCTGCAACGGTTGACGACGATTTTAGAACTCTTTCCGTTCAACTGAACAGTTGGACGACGTTTCCCAAAAGAGTTAAATTATAAAAGCAATCATAATGTTTAAAACAGTTAATTATCTGGCTCCTGTTTATCTATGAGATACATTTAATCTAACTTCAAATGTACATATGCGAAATTTAAGATCATCCTCAGATCTTAACCCATATATTAGTTAGTGTAGCAACTATAGTTTAAAAAAGTTATGTCTTGATTACATACTACAAACCACTGTCCATATAATTATCGTTCTCTGAATGTATATTATTCTATTTATGTTGTATATATACAGTGAGTATGTTTGTGTGGGTGGGGTGTTGTTGTGTTGTTGTTGATGATGTTGATGATGTTGTTGTTGTGGTGGTGGTTGTTGTTGTTGTTTTTATTGTTGTTTTTGTTGCTGCTGCTGTTGTTGTTGTTGCTGCTTCTACTATTGCTGTTAAATGATAACTGTGTCTAATTTCTGTTGCGTTTTACCAAGTAAACATATAAACCCAAAATATATTACTTAAACTAAAAATCAAATATTATAATGTTTTAATTAAATAATAATATAATAAAAACAAAATTAAATTGGATACTAAATCATTTAAAACCTAATTAAGTTGAAATTGAAAATAGTCCGCATTCTAGTATAAATATTAGATAAACTCATTTTAAATTTGGATAAAAATGTAATAAAATAATGAATATTGTTTTAACACGTGCGTTTAAGTGTTGGTGGAATTAAGGTATGGTGGGTCTGTTAAGCAAGACAGTTTCTGAAAAGTGAAAAAAATGCAAAATGTTTGAAATCTATCCAATTCCCTAAATCTCACGATAAGATATTTATATAATAAATTATAATTTCTATGACGCAACTTCTATTTCTATAGAATGGAATACTTCTCTGTTGAATGCGCGTGCTAGTGATAGCGTGGCCATCTGTCAATGAAATGTATATATGAAACGTCGAAGATACGTGTTATATATTCTTGCTTGAAGAAAGTGTGTAGTCCTGTGTTAGCAGACATCTCACCAGCTGCCCTGTGAGTAAAGATGTCTTCCCTGGCCTGTCTGAAAGGGTGCGTATCATGCTATTGGAGGGGTCTAAGGGTCCGATTTAAAATTGGCAATGATATTTTCTTATTTTAAGGGCAAAACAATACTTAACATGACTCCATAGTTACAAGGAAAATGTATTCTGGACAGTAATATGGCTATCCTAGGTTACGCACCAGGGTTAATTTATTTAATCAGGGCATGCCTGATTTTATTGATAGCTATGATAACTTAAATTTTCGACTTGAACAATACGGCGTTTACGTCATGTTTTGATTGATATGACATGTGTATCATGAACTACATTTGTACTTAAATGTGGTATGTTAGAATCTGAGAGATCTAAGATGATAAATGCTATTAATGAGTGTTACCCATCGTTTAACTTGATGGATGAATCATCTAAAATGTTTTTTATTCTTTGCAGTAATGATTACGATATCAATAAAATATGTATTTTAGGGATCCACAAAATGTATGTGTTTAGACAATCCTTTTATTGATTAAAACAATTAGTGGCATAGTAAGGTATATCTCGTGTTGCTATCACGTGTTAGTACAATCTGGTAACTATAATGCTTAAAACTATTATTATTATTAGTATTGCTCCTGTCATGTCTGTTTTGTAAGTACTTGGTATCTATCCAGTGTATTGTTTGGATTTCACACCAATAAAAAGATTTGATTTGATTGATTTGAATTGGAACATTTGATATATTCTAGAAAAAATCGGATGTACCCCCTTTTAAGTACAACGTTGAAGCACTACACCTATGACGCACTATTCATTTTTATCTAGTGCGTACTTTTATTCTGAATTTTATTCGTTTTTTAAAGAGACGCATATTGGTCTAAATCACTCTTTTGCATGAGCTTATGGGCCACTGTTCGCCCGATATGTGTGAAAGGTGCGTCTATTTAAACTGTACAACTTTATAATATACTTGTAAAATAATGATAATCAAACACTGAAAGTAACATATTCGAGTTATTAAATCGATAACGATTAATCTCCTTTTCACAAATTACTAACCATTAGCTCCTGTTGTCATTGTGGATGATTTGGCGACTTTCTGGCCCATGATTTAAGTTTCAATATTTCCATTCTTTTGAAGCAAAATGGTGTCGCCTAATCAGTTTTTCTCTTGCAATTTTAATCGTTGAAAAGAATCATTAACGTCGCCCGTGTTGCAATTCTCTGTATTCTCTTTCAAGTAGGTAATTAGTGATTAAGAACGAGTTTTAATTCAAATAAGTGTGATTCTAGCACTTCAATATCCCTGTATACAAAGACGTGTAGAAGTTTACAAGATTTTACAATAACCAGAAGACATTTGAAGTATTTTTATCTCAAAAAATTAATTTAGTTTCTTACTCAGGACTGTTTCATGAAAGAGATTCGCTTGAAGTCGAAAGCATGCTTGGCTCACGTTAAAATTAAAGGAATCCATGCTGATATTTATCTCAGTTAAAGTACAAAAGTTTATTAAGTGTATTTTCAACGTGTTTTTAAACTCTCTCAAATGTTATTGGAGTATTTAGAGTAAAAAATGACACGAAAATATCTGCATGATGAGTGCAAAAATAATTTCAAACAATACAACTGTTTACAATTATAGCACAAACTGTCAATTTAAATTAAATCAGATTAAATTTAATCAGTGTCGGTTTGTTTATTTATGCGTTATAAATTATGTACGTTTTTGTATAAACGTGTCAATAACGGTTTTATTACGTTTGACATTTTTATCAATGACTTTGAGCAGAACTGCGAGATAGGTTTATCTTTAATGTGCATATCTTAAAACACTGAGATCTTTATCTCAAATCTCCGGTTTGCATTATCTGAATAGTGCAATTAAATCGCTATATTGCACGTCAAGAAATAGCGAGCTACTCGGTTGGAGCAGGTGTGAAGCTGTGTGTGTATAATTGCAAACACGTAATAGTGTGTTATAATGTATATGCTATATGATTGAAGTATATTTCTCTTCTGTTTTACACATGATCTGTTTTTTACATACACGTCAACAGCTCATTTTGGTTCTAAAATAGCGTACGATATTGATCATATGAATACATTGTCTCAAGACAAACTATGATTAGTCTATACTCTGACTATAGTCTCAACAAATCGCCGGTTTGTTTCATGTCCCAAACACCAGGTTTTGATCTCATTCAGTAATACCCTCTGGAAATATTTTATTTCTCATGTGACTTAGAGTTTTATGTATTTCATACAGACATTTTCAAGAGATTGAAAATAATACAAACAAATTCTCACAACTTACATTATATGCTCATCTCTCTACATCAAAGGTCGAAAATATACAGCTTTATCTTGTTTTGAACAACTTCAATATGTTGTTTTGAACGTAACATTGCTTTAAAATAATGTTATCGTTGTTTTGGACGTCTTCTGTCGATTAAACTCGTTTGAAATGACGTCCTAATGGTTAAAGGACCTGACGTCAGAGGACGTGATAGGAATTTTAATAAACTTTATTAGATAGTTTTTAAATATGGAAGTATGGGTATGTTTATTGTGTTTTTTAATGTAGATTAAGTTTAAGGACAAATTTATCTATTTTTGTAAACACCTTTTTCTATCGTTTTAAGACACCTTCATCCCAGCAGCTAAATATTTATCTTAAATCATTATTCGGAAGATATGTAAAAATCTTAAATTTTGACATAAGTAATATTTTCTACTTAAGTTGCTTTATGAATACAGACCTTGGTCATTGAAAAAAATAAAACCAAAACGCAACTTATGAAACACCAGTTTTTGTGTTTTAATATGTTTACTTCATACAAAAGCTGTATAGGGAGACCTCAACATCTGATACAAAACTGAATAACACCATTTTCTCATGGAAGTGTATGTCTAACAGCCTCAGTGATTTACAGTTTCCTATACACATTCTCTCCACCCCAACATCCCCCGCCCAATACCTCCCACAAACCCAGTATAAAAAGCTCGAAATATGCCATTAAAACTAATTTAGAAGTATTCAACAGCTAGTATTATTGTTTATTTTATCATTATTTATCACAATGTCCGGTTTCCTTTTTGACAGAAAATACCAGAACATACTGTTATTGATGTGAAATTAAGTACGTCATCATAACACATATATAACAATTACAAAATACATATTTAAATCTCGTTTAACATACAAAATTTATGATTAATATACAGACACACATGAACTCTAAGGAGGATGATAGAGTGACTATGTGTGTTTACAATGAGTGTGCCTTACACATGCTTCCGTATGTATGTGAATACTGTATTTCAAATGAATAACATGTTAATTCAAGCTAAATATTTTCACGAGCACGTAGAACATAGTTCAACTGAAAATGTTTAAACGGTCTTATAAAGTAGTGTGCAGAAAAATATATAATTCAAAGTTTTGACAATGGCATTGGCTCAACAGAATGAAACGACCAGAACGTTTAAAACACTTGACCAGTTTCAATAAACAATGACCGTCTTATTTAAGTTACTTGCATGCCAGTATTTGATGGTCATCTGAGTAAATCTAAATCTCTTAATGACTATATTTCCTAAATACTAAAACGACTTTTAAAAACTACGATTCGATTATTTTCTTAGTAAGACTTTTCCCAACCTAATGAAATAAGTTGAAAAGTTATTTTATAAAAAACGGAAAGAATTATTCGTATAGTCTTTCAAAAGGATATAAAATATTTATTTTTTTTAATTATTATTTAAATATTAAAAACGTAGTTCCGCATTCTACTGTTTAAAAAATACAAATAATGTTGAATATTTATTTTATTCCACCGCTTAAATTCATTATTTCATAGCTAAACATTAAATAAACATTTTGATAAGGTTATAATCTACCCGGTATTAAAAAGTTATTAAAATTAAAGAGTAATTACCAACTAGCAGTTTTGAATAGAATTAATGCAATGGATGGACTATTCGTATACTTTACATAAAATGAATGAAAATAATCCGAAACCTGATGATACATAATGATAAACTAAATGAATGTATACATAATTTAAAAACGTACATAGATTATGATAATTATGGTTGTCTTGAGATGGCTCCATGGTTGTGTATTTTATAATATAAACCTGTAATAATATGAAATTCTTCTGGAGGAGCGATGAACTTTATAAGGTGAAACTATTATTAATTAATACACAGGTATATTTGAAAGTTCTATTGTGTAAAAACGTATTTCTGTTTTTTTAAAGTTCATTTATATGACTGTTGTTTAAAGGTTATTTATATGAACTTTGCGTTACCTGATAACATGTTGTTGTTTTTATTTATGGACCACCAAGGGTCTTTACTGCTTTTATGGTCCTTCAATTGACACTTTTGACTTGTGTTCGAATAGTTTTATCAACTGATTCAAGTACATGTATCTGAGTATACATATTTTCTAAAGACAAGTTTTACACATATGTATATGCATAGCTTAAAGTAACAGGAATAATAACCGTCTCGGACTAGTATGATCCTTAAGGACTTCAGTCGGATTTAATTTCCATTTTATCCACAACAAACTGATATTCAAACGGGGATGTGACTTAGCAAGAGCATTTCCACTGTGTCACTTAGGAAATACTTTCTCGCTACTGAATGGCAGTGATATATGATTTACAACACGTTTACTCAAACTAAAGTCTGATAACAAATATTTTCTGTATTAATGGTCTCTTTTACTGAAATGGTTATATAATCATATGGCAGAAAATTTGCTCACATACATAAAACAACTTAATGTTGCTAAAATAGTAATACACAAAAACACGTTTTTGCATATATGGTTTACGACTGAATTATTGACTTACCAACACATTCGTTCGCCTCCCTGGATGTGGCCCTGGCCCAGGGGCGGTCAAAGTGAAATGGTTTACATTTCTCACAATCGTTACCCGCTGTGTTGTGTTTACAGTCACATACTTGGTTGCCGTCACGATCCCTAACACACTGTGACGCATGCCCATTACACTTGCACCGACCACCGACGGCAAAATCCGACAGCGCGTAGTAATAACTCTCCCGGGCGCCGTCGGCGTCTTGCCTTTCGTCGCCGTAAGTGTTGAGTTTGTTAAATACAATCATTATGTCCGTCGCCGTCACCCAGTCTTGTAGCACAGGACTGTTGTCAAAATCATACGCCGACGGTCGGCCCTCAAGGGTGCTAAATGCCACGCGGGCCCCACTTAGAGGGTCAATATTGCTGTAGGCCTCTGTGCAAAGGGCCTCCTGCTCATTGGCCTTGGTCACTTGGGCTCTCGGTGAGCGTTTGTACATTTTCTTACAATCGCTAGAGTAGTACTGAAATGGTATCCAGGTTTTTCCATAATCCATGCTTTTGTAAATGGCCATAGAATCCGGCCGCGCTGAACAGAATTGTAAACTAACATAGGTCAATTCGAACTTTTTACTTAGTGATAATTTCAGAGTCACGTTGTTTGGAAACTGCACGAAAGGCTCCGACATCCAACATGTCAAGTTGTTAGGATTATTTAAATCAGTCAAATACGACGGAGGGTGCTGTCGTTTGTTGTGATTCGCATCACAGATGAAACAATTACGAATAATACTTCCATCTTTGTCGGGATTTGACGTGCAGTACCGACTTGGCGGAGAACCGCACGTGCTCGACGCTTCAACGTCGCGCCCGAACGCTGCGTTAATAAAGTCTGGAATACAACGCTTTGGATCATTTCCTTCTTCATAACAAGGGTCCTGTTGAATTTGTTGCTGTGCGAATAAATCAAGAAATGGCGTGTTTGCGGACACTACCACCGCCACCAAGCACAAAACTTCGATCACAAGTACGGACTTCATCTTAAATAATCGTTCCATCACGAAAAGCCACTATCTGTAAATATGATGAGGTGAATCACCATTGAACAGGCAATTTAAGGGAATACTAAATATTCCGATCAAGAAGCAGAACACAATATTAACCAATTCTCTAAACACTTGTAAATCCCTCAATTTATGTATTATGACGGGAATAATTGTTTTATCTACACTTCCAGCCACCCTAAGTTAGAATACACAAGCTTAATTATCTACAAGCGATGATAAAAACAGCCATCTGTTCCGATATATACTAAAACACACATCATCAGCCTTTTTTCCACTCGTGTTTTGAAACAATTCTCAAAGGCAAATATATATACCTATATTTTTTTTTAAATAACTATTTTAAATACAATTTTAACATCCAGAATTGACACGGGTTTAAATCCACAACTGTTAAAAAACTATTTAAGTAATTTTCAAAATATATCAACTTCAATCATTGTTTGTTAAATTAATTTTTATTCGAAGTACTTCCAGTTTGAAACTTATCCAGTTATTTCTATTGTTGTCTTTTAAATAATGTAATGTATCTGTTAGATAGTCACTCCGATAAGGATCTGCTTTATGTGTATCGTAGGTCGAATCTGCCACTAAAATGTTACACGCATCATCTTCCGTTCGCCCTCGGGTGACTTGTACCCGCGCAGTGATACAAAATGTCTTAAAATCAGCCAATGAGCGCTCGGGTGACACAGCTCTTCAATAAGAGCGCTTTTCGTTATAAAGTCAGACGACAAGTAAATAACAAATACGAAATGTTTACTGTCTATAAGCACAAGTTAAAACAAGGTGTCAAAATACCAATAAACGAACAGTGGTGGATTAACTCGGTCCAAGCCCATACGATCCCTTCAGTATACACGTTAACAATAGAATCCGACTTTACCGATACAGTTCTGCTTTCTACTGCTTTGATTGGCAGATGATTGTTTTGTCAAAAGACAGGAGCTCGCCTAAAATCCATCATGAGAATGTCTCAATTACTGAAAATATAATCCAGAGAAAATTCCTAACTGTCCCGCCTTTGCGCATGTCATTCATACGTTTCTTACTGGTTTATGTTGATGTTTTACCCCATACACGCATTTCCGTCTTAACGCCCATATGGTGTATTAAATCGTGCAATTAAAGCGTGAAGAGTATTTTATTAATGGTCCGGATAGCACATTAACATTCTATCGTATGTAGTTCATACCCAAAAGCATATCATATGAAATGGAATAACAAAAGGATTCATCAGTGGATGGTAATATCCGAGGTATAATCTAGATCCTCTAGGATATTGTACGACACAATACCTTGTGACACCGCACATTTAAATCATGTACCACCAAACTTGACTTGAATTAAAACCATTAAAATGGCTAAACAGTAGCGTACACTGGTACATTGCGAATGGCCTTCTATTTTTCACAGGTACAATTTTAATGTGAAGAATACTATTTATCATTCCGGCCTTCATTTACATAAGGTATATGAATTGATACGGAAACGTGCTGTTGACTTGGTTTTTGCGTTTCTCTCACATACTTGTTAAAAATCACGAAGTCTCGCGGAATACTCGGCCATTGTCAATAGCGCAATCGCACCTGTCTACGTTCGATACTAAAAGTGACATTTATATAAATATTTCTTTTAATAAATGTGTGGTGGATTCTTTTCATTTTTTGTTTGGATATTGTTAAAAAAATAATTGAACATTAATACTATCCCAACCGAAAATGAACAGGTTTAAATAAATAAAGGATACTTCACACTCATGGACATAAAAGTGTTATTTGTACACGTTAAAGTTTGTGCAATTAAACAGTTAATAAACAAAAATAAACAGTACCCAAACAATTTCAAACCATTGGCATAAAACACGATAAGAAGAATATTTCGTGGGGAAAAGAAAGTCCTCCATAAACTACATACACAATGTATGTGATCCATTATTTATACAAAGTAATAATACAATAAAACACAACTATAAACGAAAATGCATGCATAAAAGATCCAGCTCACACAACTTCCCATTATTACAGATTTGGTATGACATCAATCAGGTGTAACAAATGAAAACAGATACAAGTACTATTGCCTTGGAACGGCCTTGCCCACTGACATCAAACAGTCATGATGAGCTGCATTTTCAAATATCAATAGCATGTTCAGAATACAGTTACAGCCAAAAGATAACAGGAAACTGTACTAAAAAAACAGTTGTTAACGAAAACGAGGATTAGCACTCTACTACTATACATAACTACTTTCGACTGCACCAGGCGAGCACATCCGGCTGATTTAGTGTACTTACACCTTCTATGCGGGCTCAATGTTGATGAATATTATACTTTCCAGGTGTTTAATCTACCACGAAGCACTCTTGGTAAACACATGTCTTATTCTGATTTCCTATTAATATTTAGCCTATATGTAAGTTGAGTCCAAAACATGGCATTAAATGGATCCGAACTTTATTTTGGACTGCATCAGTAATACAAGAGGATGGTGGTCCTTGACGTATTACACGTGCACACACAGAGGAGGTCAGATCCCTCAAAACTCTACATATGCTCCTATCGTTAAACATTAAGTTTTTGACAATAGAATAATAACGAACCCACACATATCACCTTTCTGGATTGGTTCATAATAGCCAGAGCACTGGAGTACACAAATCACCGGGGGATGGGTTACCACCTACCGTGTTGTGTTTCTGTCGCATGAAGCGACTGAAACTGGAATTCTATTGATGGTTGGTTGGCTGGTTTGTTGGTTGTATGAATGGTGTTTTACGTAATTTTCAGCACATTTTAGGCTATATGATTATGTTTTCGTGGTCAGAGGCTTCAGCCGATCCTATTTCGACATATTAATTGTCGAGTTACATAATTACAAAATTACATTATGGTTTGAAGCATTTCGAGACAAGCTTGTATATTTAAGGGACTGCATGTATTGATTGTGTATTCCAATGAATGAATGGTGTTTTACGGCATAGAGTACGTGATTGATTTTGATATCGGTTTACACGGTTTGCAATATTTCCTGTTAGTTTCAGGAAACTATGTAAAAAATCAACAAATCCTGGTCTAGACATACTTGGCCGTTTCTGTTTGTTTAACAGACGACACCAAACAGTGAAAAACAAGACACATATACAAATGTTGACAACAAACATTGGTTCAAAGTTAATCAATTCTCACTATGACTATAATGAACACACTATTTTGAAGAATAACAACAGCGTCGTTTAAACTTATAGTATACAAAACGTGCGCTATTTAGTATTTACAAATGACCACAGTCCGAATGCGATGAATATTTCGAACCACTTTCTTAAGAAGTGACTGATTGGGGGTATTATAATCCGTTAATACCCATTGTGACGCCTTCAGGTGTCTTGAAGGGCTCTCGTGAAACTGACAGACTGTAAAGTAAGATATTTCTTTTATATTGATTATCGCCAATTCATAAGCCCATTCAGTGATTGCTATTAAACCACTAGATGATTAATGCAGCCTTTTGTACTATATCACTGTTTAAGGTCGTAAGTATTACTATTTTAAACAATACATTCTTCAAGTGGTTTACATATTTCAGTCCAATAGCAAATATTGCATAGTTCTGTGTAATTACGCAACGACAGAGGGCAGCACGTGATCCAGCAGAGGTCAGCACGTGATTCAGCAGAGCTCAGCACGAAATTAGTGGAGTATCCATCTAAGATCTTAACATGTAGTGTCAAACTTTTAATATGTTCACACCTTTTACAAACTTGTCAAATTACATGATGTACTATATAATATTATGGCAACTTAATAGAATTATATTATGTATTAGTTAGAGGCTATGCTGCGCTACTTCCCTTAGGGTTTCTTGTTAAAATTTCACTTCTTAGCCTCTAATTTACTTAGTGTTTGCTCTACTTTTGTTTAATTTACGAAACCACGCCTCTTAACACGTTCGTGCTCTTTTTATTTAGTAAGCGATTACTTAATGATTAAATGGTTAAAATTGGTGATCGTTAGAAATTTACATGAATAATTTCGCCATTTTTTTAAAAATTCCTCGCCGTCTGATTGGAGGAAAAAATTGGGAAAACACTAAATTACATTTCATAATTTTTTTCTTTAAAATCAACCTATTACATCATCAAAGCCTGAACTTCACGCCGAAACATTTTACTAATTTAACAATTAAAAACAGCAGCAGATGAGAAATATATGGAGCACACTTTGATCATCTAATAAAGCCTCCTGTGCAAATACAATGCGTAACAAGTAATTACCCTATACACTGGGTATGAACAGAAAACGTTAGTCTACAAAATCCGACTATACTACCGATCTATAAACAGACTTTCTATCAGGAACTTAGCACGTTATGATTATAGCACTGGGTATGAACTCAGTCAATACAGAAAATGCTTCTCTACGAAAACCGACTATATAACTCTATAGCATCGTTGAGACACTGTGACAGATTATCGATGTCACAGTGTATCACCACGATGCTATGGAGTTATATAGTCGGTTTTCGTAGAGAAGCATTTTCTGTATTGACCGAGTTCATACCCAGTGCTATAATCATAACGTGCTAAGTTCCTGATAGAAAGTCTGTTTATAGATCGGTTCTATGTTTACAAACAAATGTGCGCGTGAAACAGTATAATATAATTTGAAAGATAACTAAGTTCAATTAGTTTGTTTCAGAACTGGTTGAACAAAAGATACAGCTGGCGATGTTGTTATCTATTTGGCTGTAACAAATCTACCACACACCATCTAATGTGTACCACAAACCATATAGTTTGTACCACACGCCATTTTGTTTGTACCACACGCCATCTAGTTTGCACAACACACCATCTAGTTAGTTTCCTTACACCATTTAATTTGTACAATACATCATCTAGTTTCTATCACGTACCATCTAGTTGTACCACACCCCACATATTTTGTACCATATGACATCTAGTGTGTACCACACACCATCTCCTTTTGTTCCACCCACCATTTAATTTGTACTACACATCAACACGTATGTACCACACGACATATAGTTTGTACAACACACACACTATCTAGTTAGTACCACCTACCATCTAGTTTGTACCACACACCATCTAGTTTGTATAACACATCATGTAGTTTGTATTACGCATCATCTAGTTTGTAACACACATCATCTAGTTTATACCACACCTCATGTAGTTTGTATCACACATCATCTAGTTTGTCCCACACACCATCTACTTTGCACCACATCTAGTTTATACCACACACACTATCTAGTTAGAACCATCTAGTTTGTACCACACACAATCTAATTTGGTTTGTAACTCACGCCATCTAGTTTGTGCAACACATAATGAAGTTTGTATCATAAATCATCTAATTTGTGACACAAACCATCTTGTTTGTACCACACACCATCTAGTTTGTACCACATGACATCTAGTTTGTATCAAACACCATATAGTGTGTACCACATGACATCTAGTTTGTTCCACAAACCATATAGTTTGTACCACAAACCGTCTAGTTTGTACCACACCATCTAGTTATACATTGACTGAACCATACACCATGTAATTTATCTATTTACTGTACCACGCACCATCTATGTTATAACGTGCTGTACCAAAGAGCATCTGGGTTATATACTTACTTTACCACATAGTACACAACCTGGGTCCTGAAAAAAATGAGTTATGTCCCC
>JAWPHD010022405.1:0-25201 GCA_037043455.1 Cyrtodaria siliqua | reverse complement strand
ATTTATTATAAAATATATTTAATAAAAATGTCATTACATTTAATTAGTACCGTTAAAAACTTAAAAGAAGTTAACGAATCAATATAAACAAAACATACTGTTTACATACCTGGAATGTCTTTCTCCTCAACACTGACGGACAACACAGTCGCGCAAAAAAATAAGAAAAAGGTGAACATTTCGAGTTTGGTCATGTTATAATGTATATAGGCTGAGACAAATGTAACCGCTGAAACAGAATCTTATTAGCTATCCGACTTAACCACAACATATGCTAACATCACGTTGTTAATATCTAGAAGCATGTGACATTGATTCCAAATACTTGTGCGGAATTTCAATACTGATATCTCCGTGACAATTTCTTTGGCGAAGCTATAGGTTTGAAAGAGCAGTATGTTATTTATATTGAGTAACTGTGATATTTATATATAAATATAAACAAATTACTGTTTCAATGAAAGGAAATGTACAAATGTTATGTGGGTTTTATTTGTTTGTGTTTTTTTTTTTTTTTTTGGTTTGTTTGTTTGTTTAAATATAAAAAAAAAAAATGAATATAATGTTTTTAAGAAGAATTTTAATTTTATTTGGAATCAAATGTGTCATTCGTTACAATTTAACGACACTCTACTGTTCGGTGGCCTTCTGTTTGCATTTGTGAATCTTGGAAAAAATCTATACGATTTGCAAATATTCCATCATGATGATTATGTTCACAATTGGGTAAAAGTTGGGTAAAAGTGTTTGGGGGAAAAGATATTCATTTAAAGTCACAGTTCCCAGTTCAATTTGGGGTTTCGCGAATGCATTTCCAATAATCCATTTTTATCTTAAAATGGCAGGCGGTCATATACAATTTATCAGTTATTATTTCTGCGATAAACAGGCCTGTTCTGATGGGAAAATGCCCAAAATAACAACAAAATAATAGATAGAAGAGATCTCTCGATTAATAAATTCCTAATGGCGGGTATAAATTTCGTAGCGCTGGGGACTAGAATGTACGCATTAATTTAATGTGTCAGTTCCAATGTTTTGATATGTGTGTATAACCTATCAATCTGAAACAGTATTTGCCATTGCAGCATGGTCTGTGACATTTCGTTTGATGAATGCAGAGCATTAAATCGTTTAATTTAGGGTAACTAAAGGGGCGTGGCTATACCGTACTACAACTACCGGATATTGGAATTTAGAGTACGGTCACTATGACGTCACAGTGTTACTAAGTACACCATGCTACAAAACAGATAGAGTCTGTCTCAGCTCATTGGTTATTTAAATAAGCCAACTCGCTGAGATCAGACTCCATCTATTACTTACATATCAATTTTACAGTAAAACATGGGTAAATTGTCACGGAGAAGCAAAATAGGAAATTCGTTTTTGGATTGCTTCTAAGCATGATTACCGCCTACCTAAACAAAACGTCGTGCATGCATACAATGCCTTCTCGGTAACGAAGATCCACGCCGATGTCATCGAAGGTCTAGTCCACCTCGACTTAGAGAAACCAGTCGGTTTCATAACTACTTCGATCATACTACTTCTACATGCCATGCATTCGTTGCTTTTGCGTATGGAGTACCCACGCCGATATTGGGAAAGAGTTAAAGGTATCCCGTTGCCCGAAAAATGAAATCCGGTATTCGATGTTGCTTATGGGGTTAGACTTGTCTAATCCATGTTGGTATCAACGCCTGTTAATGCCGTTGTCATCCCCCGTGGAGACAAAACGTAGCTATATGGATTTTGTAGAACTGAAGAAGAAAAAAAGCTGAAATGTTAGAAATACTTTTTTACTATGTTTTAACATTTAATATATTTTGGTGACACTATGTTTTAAATATAACATGTTGTTACCTATGAGTGTTTATAATTATGAGTTTACATGTTATTGTGTCATCCGCTGCCATTCATTTAAAACTAGTGACATATAGAAGTTAAGAAATACCATGTTTATCTTAAAGCTTTTGTGATGTTCTAATCTAAAGATTATACGACAGTAAAAATATGGCCTGGAGACATTGTCAATTGTTCAGTATTTGGTTCAGTATTTACTTCAGAGTTCAGTATAAAATTAAAAGAAACATTGTGAATATATTGGATTTGTTAACTAACATAAAATACAATTTTGATTTGAACAAAGAAAAAAACAGCGGACTAAAAAAATCGAAAATCAAAACTGTTGCGTTTTTAAGTGTACTGAGTCTGCTTTGTGATTTTAAGTGTACTGCGTAAACTATACTAATTCCACAGTTATATACTGGGTGCCCTGCTGGGTAGGAGGGATCACTATTGATGTTGTATCGTGTTATTATTATCCTTGCCTCTGCTTTTTTCCCTTCTTTAAGTTAAAGTTAGTGCCTGCCAGACCCATTAGCGGTCGTATACGAGCCATTTTCTCAATGGTAGTTATTTAACACATTATGTAGTAGCATTGGAATTCAGTTGCCAGTGTCACAAATATATTTAACTATCTGCCTAATAAAGTGAAATCTCTGCTACGTGTTGCTTGATTGCTCTTAAATCTTTAAGTAACCTTAAGACCATGTTTGTAAATGTATGACCCCGGCGCCAGATTTGTATCGAATCACACTGCGACTGTGATTTTGTTTCCCACGCAGTTAAATAAAATTGTTATTTATGCAAACTAAGTTATAAGATAGAATAATAAATATGTATGTAAAACTATTCAAGAGACGCATCATGGTATAGGCCTACACAGTTGTTCTAGCGTTTTACCCAGTATTTTTAGATCTCATGTCCTAAAATATAATTGAATGCCATTTAGTAACGACAGTAAAAAAAACGCAGGTGCTGACACGAATACACCAGTAACATCGCTGTATAAAAACCTAAATAACCTCAGATTATCAGCAGTAAAATTGTCATTAAGTTCTTAACTTACTATGTGTGATATATCATTAATGAACATATAAATAATATGGGCAAACGTGTTTAGTGGTTGACCCATTTACAGTTCGCCACTATGCTTTTCTCTTTGATTGAGCTATGACCGGACATATTTTGGACCCGATTTCGACGTCTACCTTAATCCTGCGAGGACGATGGCATTTGATATTGGTCTTGTCTTGTCGTGACCTTAATGTTTTATTATCTAGCTGCTCTGGATTGTGCTAAGTCACTGAGTACTTGCTTTGTGGCTTTCTAGGCTTTTGTTTTTTCTATTCATATATACATGATCATATTTGTGTTATACTTGTATTGCCTATTAATATAGTCGAGTTTGTTATAGGATATAGCATGACGGGGATTTCTTTATTTACACTGGATTGTTTTGCTGGGATGACAACAGTATAAGAGTGAGGTTTGGTGCACCCTACAAACTGGTTTAAACCCTTAACGACCTTTTTGGGCACTGACCGTAGGCGATAGTCCTATTATCAACCCCTTTATATTTGTGATGTCATATACCTTGCCCTTTATTTATCTTTGTAATTATGTCTTTCCCCCATCCCCCGCCCCCACCCCACCCCACCCCACCCCCATTCAGTACCAAAAATAAGTATAAAAGTCGAACAGGAAATGCCGCTTTCACAGAGCACAGTAAACCCAAAAACAAGCAAAATGAAAAACATGAATGGCAATGTTGATAAGGAATAAAGGCATATGACGTCACAAACACAAAAAAGGGCTGACAATATGTAGCCTTGGAACGGTCAGTGGCAAAAAAGGACGCTGGGGGTTTAAACCAGGTTCTAGGGTGCACCAAACCTCACACTTACCCTACTGTCATCCCAATAAAACGAAACAGTGCAAATAAAGAAATCCTCCCCATGAACTATTCTCTAAACAACAAGGCAGCATTAATAGGAAATATAAGTAAAACACAAAGATGCTCGTGTATATATAAATACCAAAAGAAATAGCCTAGAAAGTCACAAGGAAGGTACTTAATGACTTGGTAGAAGCCAGAGCAACAAGAGAATAAACCATTGAGTGCACTACAAGACAAGACTGCCAACAAACATCAAACGTCATCGTCCTTTTGGGCTTTAGGTAGACGTCATCATAGGTTACACAGCCTGTCCGATCATCGCACAATCAAAGAGGAAAGCATAGTGGCGAACTGTAAATGGGTCCACCACCAAGCATGCAGTGCGTTGCAAAATGATAGGGTCATAACCACTTTTGATAAGCCTTTTAACAAGTTTAACAAAGAGAGTATTAAAGTGATCATGACCAAGGATAAAATCACGTCCACATAGAAGTCAGGTTGTGATAGTCCTTGTCGCAGAAGAGTAGTTGTTTTGTTGTTTACGGGAAATAAATTACTGGTAACTTACTGGTCTGAGGCCAAGGGTAAGCCTGTGGCTTTTGGTGACCCATCTCTTTGTTGGTTTAGTGGTCGAGAGTGTCTACTGCGCAGGTTTGGGAAACAACTAGCATAAATTGTATTGGATTGTTATGCCAATGTTGGTTTAGTCTGCTCTTAAAGGCATTATGAAACTCGGTGGTTGGACAACTATGTCCGGTAGAGAATTCCAATCTTCCACCACCCTAATGAGGAAGGAATGTTTCCTATGTTCAGTTCTGGTACGTTTTTTTAAACGTTTAAGGGTATTCCCTCTTGTTCTGGTATATATTGCTAAAGGGAGAACATTTTGAATTGACGAATCCTCTTAGGATACCTTATAGACTTGCAGCATGTCTCCACGTAATCTCCGATATTGGAGTGTAAGAATACCTAGGGAGCTTATATATAGCTATATAGCTATATTCTAGGTTGTTCAAAGATGATAACATTTGTGTTGCCCTGCGTTGGAACATTTTCAATAGCAATTTGTGCTTTTTTAAGTACGGGGAACTAAAATTGGTACACAAAATAGTCGATGTATCCATCTAGAGCAGACGAGACATCATTTCTAAATGAAAGAAGCCATGCTACCACGTCAACCAAATTTCAAAACAAATGTTCCGTATTGTGGCTTTAAGAACCATTGTAGACTGGAATGCCATATCAGCCCGGGTTGCAGAGTCAGACACGATTTTAGAGACGTTTAATTGAATATAAGTCTATGGAAAGCCTCAGCTGCCTTCTGTTGGCCTTTTGCATTTTGTGCAGTACGCTTCCTAAGTTGTCCTGTGCATTTTCTAAGTTTTTATTGTGCATTTAGTAAGTTGTTATGTGCATTTAGTAAGTTGTTATGCATTTAGTAAGTTGTTATGTGCATTTAGTAAGTTGTTATGTGCATGTTCTAGGTTGTCATGTGCATTTTCTAAGTTGTCATGTGCATTTTCCAAGTTGTTATGTGCATTTTCTAAGTTGTTATGTGCATTTCGTAGGTTGCTATGTGCATATTCTAAGTTGTCTTGTGCATTTTCTAAGTTGTTATGTGCATTTCGTAAGTTGTTATGTGCATTTCGTAGGTTGTTATGAGCATATTCTAAGTTGTCTTGTGCATTTTCTTTGTTGTCATGTGCATTTCATAAGTAGTTATGTACATTTCGTAAGTTGTCTTGTGCAAACTACAAGTAGACTTTTTATCGGAATAAGTTTTGAAGGAAACACCGGTAGAAATGGCGGCTCCAGGAGCGGACGCTATGCTCTACCTTGATAAAAGAAATTGGGCTAGGTACATTATACAATAAATTCTTAGAACATAAAACTGATTTCAAAATGTGTAAGGGATTGTCTGACGTGGAGTTAATAAATCTTGGTCTAAAAAAACAAAAAAAACAAAAACGTGTTATTTGTTTGTCTTTGTGTGTAGTCCTAAGGTTTATAACCCTCCATCTTTTAATCAATAGGACGTCCTAAAGGTATAGGTTCAATAGAGTCTGGACTTCACGTGTTAATTGTTGAAAACAAACATATTTTAAATACTCTGGGACTTTTTTCAGGAAAACTTGAAATATGTTTGTTTTCAACAAATAGCACGTTAATATTACTTTTATTTAAATATATTTTTCAATTTATTATCATTATTATTTGTTAGATCCCAACACTGATGGGTAGGGGCTACATGAGGTCGTCTTCTCCCTCTGCCCTCCCCCATTTCTCCCTTCTCCCTCCCTTATCTCCCTTCTCCGCCCCTTTTCTCTCTTCTCTCTCAGAGTACTGATAAACAAGGGACGAAATCCATAAACGTATCTATCGTGGAGACAGAACGTGTACGGCAGACAAGATAATGGTCAATTAAGGATTTTGATAGTATATAGACTGTTTTACCCAAAACGACTCTAAAACTATGATAATTCTTCATCATTTTTTTTTTTACAAACTTGCTGTTTTAAAAACATCACGCCCCTTTCTCTTCCGACTCCTGTCCTCTTGTCTTCCGACCCCCACCCTTGTCTCCCGGCCCCGCCCCTTATCTTTCGTACCCGCGGCCACCTGTACCACACCTCCTGATACTGCCACCTGTGACCCGATCTATTGTTTTCAGACCAATATTTATTAACTCCACGTCAGACAATCCCTTACACATTTTGAAATCAATTTTCTGTTCTAAGAATTTATTGCATAATGTCCCTAGCCCAATTTTGTTAAAGTATGCAGAGCCTGGAGTCGCCATTTCTACCGGTGTTTCCTTCAAAACCTATTCCGACAAAAAGTCTACTTAACGACGACTTGTAGTTTGCACAAGACAACTTACGAAATGAACATAACAACTTACTAAATATACATAACAACTTAGAAAATGCACAAGACAACTTAGAATATGCACATAACAACTTACGAAAAGCACATAACAACATAGAAAATGCACATAACAGCTTAGAAAATGCACAAGACAACTTAGAATATGCACATAACAACTTACGAAAAGCACATAACAACATAGAAAATGCACATAACAACTTAGAAAATGTACATAACAACTTAGAATATGTACACGACAACTTAAACAATGCACATCACAACTTAAACAATGCACATCACAACTTACGAAATGCACATAACAACTTAGGAAATGCACATAACAACTTACTAAATGCACAGGACAACTTAGAAAATGCACATAACAACTTACAAAATTCACAAGACAACTTAGAATATGCACATAACAACTTACAAAAAGCACATAACAACTTAGAAAATGCACATAACAACTTAAAAAAATGCACGTAACAGCTTAGAATATGCACATGACAACTTAAACAATGCACAGAACAACTTAAACAATGCACATCACAACTTACGAAATGCACATAACAACTTAGGAAATGCACAAGACAACTTAGAAAATGCACATAACAACTTACAAAATGCGCATAACGACTTACGAAATGCACAGGACAACTTAGAAAATGCACATAACAACTTACAAAATGCACATAACAACTTACGAAATGCACAGGATAACTTAGAAAATGCACGTAACAACTTACAATATGCACAAAACAACTTACGAAATGCACAGGACAACTTACAAAATGCACATAACAACTTACAAAATGCACATAACAACTTACAAAATGCACAGGACAACTTACAAAATGCACATAACAACTTACAAAAATCACAACTTAGAAAATGCACATAACAACTTACAAAAATCACAACTTAGAAAATGCACATAACAACTTAGAAAATGCACAAGACGACTTGCAAAATGCACATAACAACTTAGAAAATGCACAGGACAACTTAGAAAATGCACATGACAACATATACAATGCACATAACAACTTACTAAATGCACATAACAACTTAGAAAATGCACAGGACAACTTAGAAAATGCACATAACAACTTACGAAATGCACATAACAACTTACGAAATTCACATCACAACTTAGAAAATGCGCATAACAACTTAGAAAATGCACAAAACGACTTACAAAGCGTACTGCACAAAATGCAAAAGGCCAACAGAAGGCAGCCGAGGCTTTCCATATTAGTCACTTTTAGGACGATGGTTGTGCCAGCTCACCATGCGCTATCCCGTAGAGCTGTCTGACGTTCCATCAGGAACCAAGCTCTTATTTGGAAGAAGATAACTGAACTGAATTAGGTTTTAAGGCGTACCAACACATGATAAGTCATATAGCGCCTAACAGGAATGAATGTGCCAGGCTCATCCTCCATTTACATCAAGATAAAATATGGAGAATGAGCCTAGAACTTTCTTACCTGCAGAACTGCAGAGTTGCTGCAAATTCTATAGTAGACACGATTTCTGTATCTGTATCTGTATAGTTACGAAGTAGGACCAATACTGGTATATAATTCCGGGTAGAATGCGCGAGCTTAATAACAGTTGGAAAGGAACGATTTGAATCCCTCAGCTGTTTGGGCTCTCGTCCAGGTCACTGTTTTCACGAATAATGCGTTCCTGTATTGGTCAGTGTTGGCGTTATCGACCACAAAGCACTTTGAATTGTTTGTTACTTGACGTTCAATGTTGTTTTTAGATTTAAAATCTGAGAATTGATTTGCTTTTATAAGTCTTTTGGGTCTTTGACTTACTAAAAAATCATTTGTGTCTATTGCCGGTACCATACCACCCCCACCCCCAACACTATCTTGTAGAGGTAGACAACTCAGTTGAGTTCACGCCTATGTTGAAGTGGGTAGGTCGAGATCTTGCAAAATTTTTGTCACGCAGACATCATCTCGCGACTTATAATCCTTCTGGATGAATCTAGCAGCTTGGCGTTGATTTTTTTCCAAGAGGTTTACATCCTTTTGGAGGTACGGGTCCCAGAAAGAGGAGCCATATTCGAGGGTTGAACGGACTAGGGTGGTGTATGCTAGCTTCCGACATTCATGTGGGCAGTTCTTTAAGTTTCTTCTTAAGAAGCCTAGCGCTGAGTTGGCTTTTCTTGCACATATTATTTATGTGGGTACTACACTGTAGGAGTGGATTTACGATGGAGCCACGTTTCCACGTTTGCATAAGCGGTGTCATGATAAAGACCTTGAATGAGCATGACAAAAAATGACAAAATGAATATGAATGTGGGGGCGGGGGCGGGGGGAATTAGGGACAACCCGGACCATGGGACGACCCGGACCAGACAACCCGGACCACATTTAGGACGACCCAGACCACGTTTTAGGACGACCCGGACCACATTTTAAAACAAGTCTATAATGAATATAAATGAGTATAAACATGTATGTGAGTTATTTAGAATGAATATTAAATGATACTTTGAGAAAATATACGTAAATTGAGTCAACAATAGCTATATGACAATAATTAATGTATGTTTTACATTACCTCAAGTTTATAAATAATATCCATTTTTCCGATTTGAAAATAATAATAAAACATAATCTTAGTCCAGCTCCCACAAAAGTAGATAGTGTTATGATATAAAAGGTATCAGTTTGCACTCAGATACACAGATAATTAGCCACACAAATTAAAGTATGCCGCTGAAAAGGGTTCACTTAAGAATAATTGGCAATCAGAATGCAATCCCAATTGCTTTAACACTGATTGAATAATTGACGACCTTTAATAATTTATTATCAGTATTTTTATTATTTTATTTATATCAGGTTGGTTTAACCCAAGCCTAATATTTCTATAAAATTGATAGTATTTTTTTGAAAACCTCACAACCTTCTCATCATAAAAACTGGGAAGTTATCCACTGCTACCATGCCTTCTATTGGTATTCCGTGTATACATTGTCACAAGGGTGTGTTTAAAAACCACCGCGCCGTAGACTGCGACATTTGTGGACGCTGGCAACATCTTTTATGTGGTAACACAGGTATTTATACATTTCTAAATTATGAAATAACTTTTCTTCCAACTGTGACGGAAAA
Source organism: Cyrtodaria siliqua (assembly GCA_037043455.1). Taxonomy (NCBI): domain Eukaryota; kingdom Metazoa; phylum Mollusca; class Bivalvia; order Adapedonta; family Hiatellidae; genus Cyrtodaria; species Cyrtodaria siliqua. The sequence continues at coordinate 15,445 of JAWPHD010022405.1, read as the reverse complement.
ACAAAGACATTTTAAATATTTATAAATATATTGATATTTTGCATGTGTATATTATGTATAATTTGTGTTATTATGTTATTAAATTATGTTGAATATATGCGGGTTTTTTTGTTATTCTTATATCTTTAATAAATTTAATAAATTGCGTGAATGCAATTAGAAATAAGCAATTAGAATGAGTAATATTTAAGGAATTTCACAGTTATTTTCACAGTTATTTTCCACAGGAATTTCAAAGGAATTTAGACAGAATTTCATGAGTAAATATACAGAAACAGGCCAGTATTCAGTGCAACACCAAACGGAATATAAAGTTAAATACATGTATTATGTACAGTATATTATAGAAAAGTTATTTAAAATAAAGGATTTACACTATTCTACTTGAAAGGGTCTTGTAAGTTAATGTAAGTTTGTTGCATTTTTAAACAATGGCAGTTTAAGATGTTTTTTAAGACATAACTCACATGGCTGCTTCAAATGCCTCTTAATATTAAATATTTAAGTAAACATGACTAGCATGCCTAGATAATTATTCCATGATGAGTTTAATATTATTGATATTAACATGCGAATACAGCAGATTTCTTGTTAAAATTGAGACACAATCACAGATCGATCTGACAACTCATTCCAAATGAACGTAGTTTAGGAGTATAAATGTATGACTATTAGTATCACAAACCAAAAAAATCTTATTTATTAGACAACTATTATGTTATAAAAGTTGTTTTAAAATGTGGTCCGGGTCGTTCTAAAACATGGTCCGGGTCGTCCTATATGTGGTCCGGGTCGTTCTAAAACATGGTCCGGGTCGTCCTATATGTGGTCCGGGTTGTCTGGTCCGGGTCGTCCCATGGTCCGGGCTGTCCCTATACCTCGTGGGCTCCTCCGCATGTGTGTTTGTGAGACAAGCCTATATGATTTTTTTAATTGTATCGTTTGACCCGCAACTGTATAATGAAATCTGTCAAAAAGTCGTAGATGCATATGTAGAAATCATCCCCGTCTTTTTGCGATAGTCCGGATTTTAGTAGACCCCAATTATGTGTTATCGCAATTATCACGAAAAATGTGGAAATAATGCATTACCGATCAAAATAGCTCACAATGGAAAATTTGTCTAATTTTCTTTTGTTTATACCGAGGAATCTGTTTTAATATTTGTATAGTAAATACAACATTTAAATACTTGAATATCTCAGTATTGGTGATATTTATGCTATTGTAAGTTGATATTATTATCGGTAACTTGACCAGATATCGGTAACTTATCCGAGCCTTCTCTGTCAGAATTTACCCTAAAATGTATGCTTTTTTTCTTCTTCTTTATTTTTTAGGGTCAGAGGAACTCCTATAGATATGAAACCACTAATTATTTTCCTCATAGACACCAACGTTAAAGTGTCACATATTAATGATTTGGTGCACATTCAGAATGGATAATGCAGCATATAGAAAAATAATTTTTCACTTAAAAAATCGTCCTTTAATTTAGAAAATGCAGTGATCCAGTAAAACCTATTAATACGCTTCTTATACATACAACCACATTTCTATGCAGTTTTCCCCTACTTATAATTCATAATTTTGATAGAGCATCATCAAATATACTGACCAATCAGTGACCAGAAATAAAACATAACAATACATTCTGGTAGGTGATAAACTCGGTCTTTATCCCTGATGTTCAACCAAGTTTACTGTTAAAATTAATGTATTTACAGTGTGATTATTTTGAAACCCTGCATATTTCATACACTTTTATGCAAATTGATTCAAAATATGTATCTTTCAAAATCAAAACTTGAAAATTGTCATATTTTTACTCTGCCAAAGATTTTTATTTTACTATAGAACTCAAGGATAAAAACCGAGTAACACACTTTTTATCACCTAGTGAAAATAAGGTAAAATCTGAAAATTTTGTCAATGCAAAATTATGAATGCCCATTTCCATCAAAAAAGAAGGGATTACTTTTTATTGAATATTCCACTACACCTCAGAGGTTTACATGTAAACCTATAGCAACATCCGGTCGATTTATTAAGATACTTTCGACTCACAAATGTTTATTATACCAAGTTGTAATGATAAAACTGCATCTTTATCAGGGCTGTCGTTTGACCGTTTTTGGGGCCGAAATTCCACTTCCTGTGGGCCCTGGCCCCACAGTGAAGGGAGGGCCCTGTTTATCGATTGTAGTGACACAATAAAACGTTTATGTTTTGAAGTACACTTTTATTTACTATATCCACCATATTGTCATTTTGCATATTATTATTAATTAAATTCATCACTTGCCCCTCACCGCTGTAGGTTTGATCCCTCGGGGGCCTAGGAATCTATATTTGAGGAAGCTATCCAGCTGGCTTGCGAAACGTCGGTGGTTCTACCCATGTGCCCGCCCGTGCACGAAAGTTGCCCGGAGCGGCACCTGGGGTCTTCCTCCACCAGTGGAAGCTGGAAAGTCACCATATGACCTTAGCTGTTGGTGCGACTATAAAATTCAATTAGATTAATTAAATTCCCATGATATTCTCGCTTGAGGTGAAGGCATTCATTGTCCCCTCATCAAATAAGTCCAATTATAATCAACTGACAACATGGGGGGAGGGATTTTAGGAGTGCAACAAACTGTTCTCGGAGTATAATTAGGACTTAAAATATAAAGATAAACAATTGGATGTTGTTCGGAGAATTGCGAGTGTCAAAATGAAAAGTTTGGTCGCAATTTTGGAATTGTCTTAATTTTGCGGGAAATATGTATCACCGCACCGGTCTTCACCTGAATAATACAAAATGTAGGAAATTTAATATTTTTTAACTTCATCTGAAAAGGGTTGACTGTTACAACTTTAAAACAATTATTATATCAGATATTTCGGTTCAGATAGGTAAATAAATATATTGATAATCACTTTAGATGCTTGAAATGTTAATTAAATGCATATTTTCTTAGATTTATTGACTTAAATCCAAGATGGTTTCTCCGGATCCCCATGTTTTTACTATAGGAACAGCTCTGACCGTACACAGCCAGATGAAATACCAAAATCGTAAAAAAAAGGCTGAGAAGGCTCATATTAATCGGTAACATGACATATTTTAATCATCAACTAAGTAACTTAATTGTTCAAATAGACACAAATTTCAAAGAACTATGACCAACAAGATCGAGTAATATCACATATTTGCTGCTGCGGTTAACAGGATGCATATTTGTTGGTGCGATTAACAGGATGCTCCTATATGAAAAGTTTGTAAATGGCGCCAAAACAGCTTTTTACAACGTATGCATTATTTGACAAATCAAAGTGTGTGTTACTCTTCGCATAATAATAACAAACTGAAAGCTAAGAGCAAGGGCGTAACGAAGGGTTTCATATTGGGGCGTCCGTAATTTTGTTTACAACAACGACAACCATATAAAACAACAACTATTTTTCCGTAGTAATACATACTATATATCTATATATTATATTAGAACATAAGTACATATTAACTGTTCAACATTCACTAATTAAATTATTTCTGCAGGTAGGTTAGAATCTGCCATCTTTGATAGAAATCTATCTACCAAGGCCTAAATTAAAAGATTGTTTGTTTGCAGTTTGCGACCTACCCACGACAAATCCGCCGACCCAAATGTTTTCAATTTATTTATTTATTCAATTTTTTTTCCCCCAATGTGTTCATCACAATTATTATTGGTTGTTTTAATTATTTTGTGCTATTTAATGCTATGATATATTGGATGCTTGGAAATAATCTCTGCTGCTATAGTAAATTGGAAGCGTCTACATGACTGACCTTGTGAGTGAGAAAAATGTGGGAACGGTGTTTCAAAAAGGACACTTGAAGAGAATATTGTTCTTTGCAGTAACGTATACTGAAAAGTGAAATTGGCACAGAGTTCATTGTTTATACTTTAACAGGGCTTGACATGAACTTCTTTTTGTCTCGCCTTTTCGAAGAAAAAAAGAGACATGTGTTGCTTTTTCGGCGGCGGCGTCGTCAACATTCCAATTTTGTGTTTAGGTCATTTTCTCACAAACTGTATGCACTACAACTTTCAAACTTTGCTTATAGTTGTATCTTGGGTGGTACATGGCAACGTGACAAAACAATTGTGGAAGTGACCTTGACCTTCCAAGCAAAGGGAATATAACTTGATGATTTTTAGGTTCAACTTTTGCGTTTAAGTCACTTTTTCACAAACTGTATGCACTAGACCTTTCAAACTTTGCTTATATTTGTATCTTGGGTGGTACATCGCAACGTGACAAAGCAAATGTGGAAGTGACCTTGACCCTCCAAGCAAAGGGCAGATAACTTAATAATTTTTAGGTTCAACTTTTGCGTTTAGGTCACTTTTTCACAAACTGTATGCACTAGACCTTTAAAACTTTGCTTATAGTTGTATCTTGAGTGGTACATCGCGACGTGACAAAGCAAATGTGGAAGTGACCTTGACCCTCCGAGCAAAGGGCAGATAACCTTATAATTTTTAGGTTCAACTTTTGCGTTTAGGTCACTTTTTCACAAACTATATGCACTAAGACCTTTCAAACTTTGCTTATAGTTGTATCTTGAGTGGTACATTACAATGTGACAAAGTAAAATAATGTAGATGTGACCTTCACCATCCAAGCAAAGGGCAGATAACTTTAATTTTTACATTTACATTTTTTTCTCATGAACTATAATTATGCACTAGATGTTTTAAACCTAATTTATAGCTTAATCTTTGGAAGAAAACATATTCTATTTTGACAAAGTTGTGTCCAGGGTAGTGCATCTTTTTGGATGCACGGATTTCATCTATGACCTTGACCTACATGTACTTTTTGGAGCTGATCATTTTTAGCTCTACTGGCCAAGGGCCTTCATTTTTCATCCGATCTTTACCAATCTTTAACAGATTGTTAATATTAATGAAAGCTCACACAAGTTCAAAAACCAGCCAAAAACCAGCCAGATCGGACCAGTAAGTTGTGCAAAGCGTGGTATGTCAATGAAATCTTGGACAAGTTTGAAAACCAGCTTGATCTTGTTAGTAACGACAAAATGGCCCATGATTTGTTGAAAAATGCTATATTGTATTTTCCTTTGTTAAATCTGTAGTTACTTCATAATTTATCTGATCTTTACCATATTTGTTTAGAAGTTAATATAAACCCCACCCCACCCATTTTTATGAAATTTCATTCATAGAAGAAAGTGGGACAAATTAAAAAATACCCATGCCAGACTAGACACAGCAGACTTATTGCCCATCATTACCAGGTGAGCGATCTAAAGTCATCCTATCCCTGTTGTTTTTGCTGATGGGAATTTTATGTCAACAACCCTTGATATAAGAGCCGTTTTAGCCAGTAGAGCATCCACATGCCCTCTTGGGCCTCTTGTTTTTAATAGAAAGACATTTTGTTTTTAAACAAATGCACTTAAATGTCATCACAGCAAACAGCAAACTCCATTGTTTTTAGATAATAAAATGTTTATTTAAGCATCATTGACCATTTTATTTTTAAATCCAGCCCCCATTAGGCGAGACGTGAATCCACGGATTTCTTGTTTCTACTTACCAGAACTTGGAAATTTTATACGTGGAAACACTATTTTGGGTAAAGTATATATCTATGCAATTTAATAATGTTATTTTCGGGCAAGTCATTGTCTAATCCACTTGCCCGAAATAAATTTCTACTTGCCCTGGGCAAGTAAAAAATTTGACCATATTGTTCATATATATCTTGTACCAAAATTAAACTTTTATTTGTAGCGACTACTCCTCTGAAACTACTGGATGGATATTCATGAAACTTTACAGAAATGTTGCCAATGAAGTCTAGTTGATCCTAGCAAAAATTCATGTTGATGTGAAATCCAAGATGGCCGCCAAAGCTAAAAATAGATTTTTAAAATACAAGTTTGTAGCGACTACTTCTTGAAAACTAAGTGATATTGATATGGGACTTTTTTCTAAAATGATCAGCATGACATGATGTTGGTCCTTGTCAAAATACGTTTTGATTCGACGTTAAACATGGCTGCCAGTGGCCATCTTTGTTTACATAGAGTTATATAGTAAAAACTTGTAGCGAATACTCCTCTGAAACTACTTGGCGGATTTTCATGAAACTTTACAGGAATGTTGCTCTTGATGTCTTATTGATCCTAGCAAAATTTCAGGTCTGCCGGAAATTCAAGATGGCCACCAAGGCTAAAAATAGATTTTCAAAATAAAGTTTGTAGCGACTACTACTTGAAAACTATAAGTGATATTGATATGAGACTTTTTCTAAAATGATCAATATGACATGATGTTGATCCTTGTCAAAAATTATTTTGATTTGACGTTAAACATGGCCGCCAGCGGCCATCTTTATTTACATAGAGTTATATAATGAAAACTTGATTTTCATGAAACTTAACAGTAGTGCTGATCTAGCTATCAAAAAGCTATCAGTAGAGCTTCAAGGTCATTGACCTCTTGTTACAACTTATAATTTACTTTGTTAAAAATCAGTAACAGTTGTATTTCTGGATGATTTTATAAGTAATTTACTGTTTAATTATCAAAATCCAAGCAGAATTTGAGAAACAAGTTATGTAATTTTAAACTTAATGTGAAAAAAACGCTCTGCCAAATTTACAACGATAATCTTGCAGTACTGGCAGTCGATAGGGTTTTCCGCGGTACCTTTAAAGGTTCGCAGTGCTTGAAATTCTAAACCCTTGTCGGCGCTATCGTTAAAATTACTGCGGTCCTTTAAATTCAAAGTGCGGTGCTTTAGACTAAAACAATACACAGCGCCTATGCAGGATGTAAATCATACGCCAGATGTTAGTGTGAAATACACATCAAGGTGTAAATCAGTAGTTTTAGCGGTTTGCTGTAGCTGTGTATATCGCGCAGACTGCCAGTGACCAGAGGCAATCTCCGACAATAAAAATGAACCAGTATCCATATTATCCAATCAATAAACCAATGTTTGATTTTAGCCGTTGAAATAACTAATTTCACTTTATCACGTTTTACCACTTGGTAAATCAAAAATGGTGATTCAGTCACATGCTGAGCAATTAAACGATTACAGCAATTTGACTGCATTTTATGATGTGTAAATAGTGTTTCCCACAGGTTTTAAAATGACAGGGTGCCATTCAATTGTGTAAATGAGGTTCTAACAGTTGATAAAAGAATACTGGCATTCTTTAAAAAGAGTGCATGAAGCTGCCTTTTAGAAACTATGAGAAAGCAATTAGAATATGGTAACTTGTTAAGAAATATGACTTATCTTTAAAAACTGTGATACATGCAATTTGAATTTGTATTTCTTAAAATTTATTTAGAAATACCGGTACGGGTATGAGATGGATTAAAACATTTTATTTGATTATGAAGCATTGGCATTGTTTTAATCTGTATACGCAAAATGTAACTGGAAAAGATAGCATACAAAGCATGGTTTTAACGTGAAAGAAAAGAAAGAAAGAAAAAGTTGTTCAAGTGTTCATATTGATTATCTATATTATATCATCCTTCGACTGTTTTCATAGCCGTTGTTGGGTCATATTCCCAATGCCAAAACTTCATTTTACCCCCACCTGACATAAAATGGATATGACAATCGAGCATCCAACTCGTTTAATGAATTCAGAATTAAACAGGCACTGATATAAGTTCCTGAACTGATCAGTGCAAAGGCACAGACTGTCTGCATCTTAAAGGGAATTTAATAATAATGATTGTTTGGCTGTATGCCTACATTCCCTTTAAAGAAACTAACTCGCCAAATAACAGCAACATCACACTACAAAACCGTTTATCAAAACTCTGTCCATGTGTTGAGGTCATATTATAATTTGTTTGTGCTGATTAAAAGTATATGTTCAGTGCTCAAAAAATAGGATAGCCCGACGCCCGGGGCTCATCGAAATCCATTCCGGGCCTGTTTCATTTTGCAGACGAGGAGCCCGTCGGGCCCGTCTAAAAAAAAAAAAAAAATCCCCAAAAAAATCAGTTTTACTGGATCTCAAGCTCAAGTTCCTCAAGACAAAATATTGTATTGTGAACTGTGAAAACACTTGGAATAAAGTAACTGAAACAATAAGAAGTTTGAATATTTTGCCTGGCTTCGTGTCGGCAGTTTGTCCACAGACCTAATAACAAATTATTATTAATATGTCTGTGGTTTGTCACAACTTTAAGGTCGACAATTGTTGACATAAAACTCATTATTCTGCTATTAGGGTTGTGTTTTCTTTCCTTTGTGATAAGAAATACTGTTTTGGTCATTAAAAACACACTAATGCATGAAAAAAAATCGTTACTGATGGTATTTCGCTTGAATGTTTGTGAAATGTTCGGGCCGTAAAAGTGCGGTGTCATAGTAGTTCGGATGGTACATAATTTCGGATAATTTTTTTTTTCAAATAAGAAAAACTGTACTTTACAAATACATGTTGGTGGAAAGAAAAATATATATACTGTATATGTATAAATACAGATATAAAGTATATTTCTATTCATTATTTAAGGTGTAAGGAGTTCCTGGAATCCTACTTTTAAATAAATTCTAGTCTAGGCTCCTAATTCTTTACTTGGAAAAAGTGGTGACAAAAAGAAAAAATATAGCCAGAGGAGGCTCTGATAGTCTCATAAAACCTGATTAAAAATTTGGCTCCAAGTTTAGCTCCAATTTCACCAAGTCGGCTCTGATTATTATCGTTTGGCAAAAGTGCTAGTACTCTCCTTTGCATTGGTTATAAATTACTATGTAATATTCTATTCTAACATATTTTAAACGAAATGGTAAATAAGTCCGCTGACCAGGGAGCATAAAGTGGTAGCAAAAAGAAAAATATAGTCAGAGGAGGTTCTGAGCTTGATTAATACATACGTAACAAATGTGTGCTATAAAAGTGAATAAAGACACATTTCCAATAAGAAAAAAATATTGGACCTTCCATTTTAAATCAGGGCCTGTCCATTTCAAATCAGGGCCTGTCCATTTCAAATCGGGGCCTGTCCATTTTCAGAAGCAACAAGCCCTGGGCCTGTCTCTTAAAATAATTTTCTTTGAGCGCTGATGTTATTCATGGGTTCTTAAATTACCCATCATTGAATATGCATAAAATGAATGAGTTGGTAACTCTAACAAGGCAGAAAAATGTGTTTTTGAGTTACTTGTCCTTCGTAATATTTGAAAAATTGTTAAAGAATTTATCTGCATTTCTACTCATCCTCCACAATGAGTACTCGTCATGGCGAGCGGACAAGTGGAATTTTTGTGCCCTGTCTTAATTACATGCTCCAGGTTTGGAGTTTGGCATGGCTGGTTAAAGACATTTATATTGTGACTAGAGTTTGGATTTTCAAAATATGTGAGTTATATTTACACCTCGTCGTCAGTACTGTAGGTTTTAAAATGGTGTACACTTGTTGTAGATGGCGGGACAGGGACTTTAAATGTTAAGTACCAAGCACTGTATCTGTAATATTTAGAACTAAACACTCTCTATTATAGAGTGTTTAGTTCTAAATATATCTTAAGTGTTTAGTAACGAAGTTCTATATTCAAAATGTTAGTACCAAATCATCATACCAAATGCAAGAGTTGCTGTTGAGTTAAAGGGTATATGGAGAACCCTACATTTATATATTTTGTGTAGATTTTTAGGAATACAGTACTTTTATTTTTTTGTTTACAGATGCTTAATGTTAGTGGCAAAGTTCTGCCAAGACTTGACGTTGAAAGATGATGGAAAAGCGTGTTAAACTGAAGAAGGTCAACCCCTGTATCACATGCACCTTGTGTAAGGGGTACTTGGTTGATGCGACCACGATTACAGAATGTTTACATACATGTAAGTAGATGTTCCGACTATCTTGTACATGTTTATGCTACCTTGTCGATGCGGACTGCACTACAGCTGTGAATTGAACATTCGTTTTTGGCAACATGTAGGTGCATAGCTAGACCATTTTCCGTCATAAAGCAAGGTTGATTGCAATCCTAACAAATCATTAAACATGCTTTGAATTTATGCAATTTTTTTTCTTGTCAAAACTTTCGTATAGGCAGCTATGCCATTAACCTGTCACATTCATTTATCAGCCTTTGACTGTAGTACATTGGTTTAGTGTATGTATGTGGTCACCTTTTCCTTAGCACATTTTTCTTACTTTGCAAAGTTGTTGGTATCATTTTCACAAAACAAGACATTATAACATTAACAGAATGTTTCTTTTCTGAATAGTGAATCTTTCGAAAACATTTTGACCCACACTCTGCTTGATATTCAAATGCAAGGTTGTTATGTTGGAAAAGAAGGCTTCCTGTTTGAATTCGGTTTTCTATTTAAATTATGAAATATTATTAGTTTCAATCTGAACAGTCAGTGCTCACGAAATAGGATAGCCCTAAGCCCGGGGCCTGTCAAAATCTGGTTGGTGCTTGTCCCTTTTTCCCATATTTTCTGTGTAATTAATTTAGGGCCTGTCAATATTAATTCAAGGCCTGTCTGTCAAAAATATTTTCCGTGAACACTGAGTAAAATCCCCCCCACCCATTCTTGTTCCTTTTTTGTCATGTTCATTAAAGGTCCTCATCATCCTTGCATTGTTTCAGGTGCTACTGGAGTGGTGTTAGAGAACAATGAATCAGTGAAAATTGAAGTCTTTAGAAAAGAATTTGTATCAACTCTGCAATTCTGCAGTTGAGAAGGTTCTAGGCCGATTCTGCAGATTTCTGTGTAGATATAAATGGAATGTGGTCTGGAATGTTCATTCCTGTTGGCGCCATATAACCTTCTGGTGTCAGTGCATAGTAAAACCCTATTAAATTCAACTCCACCCTTTTCAGTTTGTAGAAGCTGTCTGGTGAAGTTCCTGCAGGAGAACAATACATGTCCGAGATGTGGTATTCTCATACATCAGAGCCACCCCCTCAATTATATCAGGTGGGTTGCTACAAAATATGTATGTTCTTCAGAAATAAAGCATTTACAGCCTATTTATACTGTCTCCGATCAATACCTGGTGAGCCGGACTTGAAGATCATTGATACCAAGAGATGGTTTCGATGTGTTTCAAGTCCCAAACATTAGGTTTTGATCTTGCACAGTATAAACCCTCTGGAAATATTTTGTTTCTTATCTGACATGGATTTTCATGTACTTAATACACACATTTTTCAGATATTGAACATAATACAAACACATTCTAACAACTTACATTGTATGCCCATCTCTCAACACCGAACAAGTAAAATATGCAGCTTTATCATTTTTTTTAACAATTTCAATTTGTTGTTTGAACGTAACGTTACTTCAAAATAATGTAATCGTTGCTTTGGCTGTTTTCTGATGTTTAAAATCATTTAAAATGACATCCTAACAATTGAATGAAGGATGTGTCGTCAGAGGTCTTGATAGGAATTTAAAATTACCTCAATAACCAATCAGAATTGCGCATTTTAATGAACTATGTTAGATACAGTTTTACATGCCCGAGATGTGGCATCCTGATACATCAGAGTCACCTCCTCAATTACATAAGGTAATATGTATGTAAATATGTATGTACACAGTTTTAAGAAATTGTTTTTCAGTTTTACACAAATAATTATAATGAGTTTACACTGGTCAAGGTCTCTGTTTCTATGAATCTTTAGATGGTTTCATGTAAATTACTTGGGACTGGCATTGCTGTTTAGGTTACTCAGGTAAATGTCAAGGACACTGTTGCTATAAATAGAAAATGGTTTCAAGTCATTACCTTAAGTTTTCAGTATCAAAATGAAAAGTCCTCTTATCAAAGAAAGCTTGGTATTACTTTTTAGAGATTTTTCAGATTGCTTGGGTCAAGGTCACTGTTACTTTAAATAGAAAAATGATTTCCGCTTAAAGGCAGAATTTGTAAACCTGAAACAGTTGTATTCAGAAGTGTGACAACGTAGAGAATTATGCTATCAAAACAAATGGTATAGAATTAAACTTTACACACCACATAGAATAAATTGTTTCAACAGCTCGGTGTACTATTACGCTGTATCTCCTACACACTGCGATAAAGCTAAGCATTAAACAGGTAGTGTGCAGATCAAATTGGTTTATTTATAGCACAGGTATTGTTTATGTAAACTCAAGGGTTAAAAGGTTAGCGTACCTTTTTAATGAAGCGTATGTTTCTACGGTAATCAGTTTCTGTAACTTTCAATGGATAAAAGGGCAGATCTTTGACACTTTAGATGCTTAAGTTTTTGTATTTAAGCCCATTTTTCTCTGTTAATAAGTAATTTATCTCATTGCGGAAGCCCCATATTGCATTATAATTAATGTGTCATGTTGTACACAACATACTCAATAAGACCGAGTCTGCTTCTTGTCTCTCTTCTTTGTGTTCCTTGCTTCCAAGGCTACCCCTTTTCAGTATTTATTATGATCGTTAATTTACAATTATAAATGCTGTCTTCTGGTTCCAGTCATGACAGAACAATACAGGACATTGTGTATAAGCTGGTGCCAAACTTACCAGAGAGTAAGTATTTTATTATCCAGTAGTTCGAGGGGTGAACATGAAACTTGTAATTTTAAATAAAGAAAGAGAACAAAATATAACAGTTTCATGTTAAAGGGACAAATGTCCGTAACTTTTAGCTTATAAAACACACACTTATTACGTTCACAAACATTACACACTAAACAATATTGAATATTAACTAATTAAATGCAAGATGGTTAAACGGAATTAAATCGCGGTATAAAAATAAAAGTGTCGCTTGGTGCGTTTGAACTTGCAGCTCAAACTAAAATTACACTCATGGTAATAATAGTGAGCGTGCGATAGCCGACGTCACTCCTGACTGAGCTAAGCGGGCTATACATATTACGCAATACAGATTATATAGAAAACCTAATGCGCTAATGGAAGTGGCATGATCAGCAGAAAAGGTAAATAATGGGGGTCCAACATTATTTACAAATAATAATTTAAACTCTTTTTTTTCTTTCAAATTCATGGATGTATTACTACAGACTTCTTTGGGTCTATGCTCAAGTTTTCATGTATACATTTCACTGAATAAAAGTCAGACAGATAATTGGTTATGCTCAATATCTGCTTACTTACGGACAGTGCCCCTTTAACCTTATGTACATTTTGTTATCCACTTCAAAATGTTGCAGGGTGGCCTCTAGTGTTTGTCTTGCTCATTTTCTGAGTCTGTCTATAACACTTTTCTTTCCATGACATATTAAGCTTCAGAGTTGCTGGATCTTATCCTTTGGTTAGCTGCTGTGAAAATTGTAGCCCTTGTGGTTTTATATGTTCTGTACCGACCATAGAGCTGTGAATCCTTTCCTTTTGTATATTGTTAGAATACACGACTCCAGGCCTGGAATTCACCAACCATTCTTCACTATTCTTAGACTTGAGCTCAAGTACTGAAGATTCGGTCACAGATATTTCTATGCCCTTCAAAGATAAACAATCGTAAGAAGTTGCTATTTATTAGTATGCATCATATTTATACATAGCAGCTTGTTATGAACATTTATTCTGTAAACTTATAGAAATATTTGCGATTGAAATTTGCATACTTGAGCTTAAATCTAAGAATATTCTCAAGAACGGTTGATGAATTCCAGGCCTGGTCACAATTTCCGGCGAGGTTTCTTAAGACAAGACGCAATCATAGCCTGCATAAACAACCGTCGTATTTACCGATAAATTGACTGAATCTTTACTACCTCATGTTCATGCATAAAACTCACCAAATAAAATGATGTCACGCTGATCTAGTCGGTTTGTGTAACAACTGTTTCTTCTTGAAACTGTATTTGAAACAGTATATAGTTTCGCCCAACTTAATACTTTTAATAATTGGATCAGGTTGACCAATTAAGCACTTTCAAGTATCTGAATCACTGAGAAGTTTCATATTTGCACTGGAGATGACTTACTATTGTATTGCAAAGGCAGATTAGTCACACAGTAGTTGGCATGTTGGCTAGTTTACAATGTACCTGTAAATTAAAAAAAACACTATTGAACTATACATTATATATTAAAACCTGTTATAATTATCACAAATAGTAATTATTTAAATCAGATTGAAGTGTTTTGATATATTTTTCCTGTCCTCCGAGGCTTTAATAGTTCTGAAACCTTTTTCTATTTTAAGATGAGAAGGCCCGTCAGATCGAGTTCTACAAGAAGAAAGGCCTTCCAATGCCAAATGGAGATGGTAAGTTAATGCTACTCAAACATACTCTTCTTACTTTATTGTGAATAAAAGTTTGCAAATTTTTTCTCTTCTAAATGCATCTTACTGAGCTCTACAGGACTATCGAATACTTTCAATCTGAATGTGATAATAACCATAGCTAATCCATTTAAATATCTACCTTTTGGGAGGAAGCGGTGGGAAACACTACTTTTTTTTTAACTCCACCACCACCACCACCATACAAATTAAAAAGTAAGTTTCCACCTCTACACATGCTACAACTTTGGTAAATTTAAAAGGAATAGCACTAAAATAATTTTAACATTTAATTAGAAAATAGGGTGTGGGTTTCGGTTTTAAAGCTGAAATTATGTATGAAAAAAACCTGAACATATTTATTTCCGAATTGAGGGTGTGCATATAGTAATCACATCATCCGTCCATTCGTTTTGTCCATCCAAAACAATCATACATGTCTCAACCATAACTTTGGGAATACTGAAACGACTTTCATGAAAATTCACACAAAGGTTAATCACAATGAGAATGTGTGTCAGGCACGAGAATTAGGTCCTTATCTAAAAGGTCAAGATCACACTTGGATGTCAAAGGTCAAATAAATTCGGATAATTTGTCAAATTACTGATGGCAATTCTTGTTTTTTCCAGTGACAGAAGAAGACAAGAAAAACATAGGAAAAACTTCTCCAGAAAAGGATGAAAATAAAGACTATCATCGCTTGGATGAACAAGTGAATGTGTGTTTAGAGTGCAAGGAAATTAACACAATGAAAAGCCTGAAGAGAAAAATATTAAGACTGTCGTCCCAGGCTACCGTGACTCATTTAAAAAAGTTTGTGGCACTAAAAGTGTTTGATGCATTAGATAGGTACAAAGATGTGAGTATAATTGATATATTGGATCTTACATTAACTTCCGCTGTGGGAGTGTTATAAAGCCATGGTAAACAGGAAAAATATCTAGCCATGAAATGCATGTGTTTTGTATATGTATCACATATATTCCACATATGTATTTCATTGAAAGCAACATGTGTAATACATATGAAAAATAAATTTTACTAAATAACATTTTAACTTAACAGCACGTTGTTTCATAATTTTCTACAATGTTTAAACATATAAATGTTGTATGTATTTTATGTATCATAGTTTCATATGAAATACATATGTATACATGTC